>JAADWA010000165.1:0-44699 GCA_023335935.1 Pythium phragmiticola
AATCCGCCGCTACCACCAAATTATGCCGGTAACTGTATCTTCAGCGCGAGGTCATCGCACTCGGCCGAGGAGATCGAGTCGGCGTCGGTCGAGACGATCCAGCGTGTGGCGCTAAGCATCCGCGCTGGCGTGTTGCGCCTCGACGAGGAGTTTCTGCGCGACGCGATCGAGTTGATCGCACCAAAAGGCGGCCGGTGGATGGCGATACCGGCAGGCGGTAGCAGTTTTTTCGGCCCAGACATCATGTTCACGTCTTGGGCTAACATGGGAATGTACAAGGCTGACTTCGGTGCGGGCACGCCTGTGTACGCTGGGCCACCAACTCTGCCAGTGTGCGATGGCTTGGTCGTTATCTTGGAAGCCATGAACCAGGCGACTGGTCTGGACGTACTGCCGTTTCTTGAGTGCACGGCCATGGACAGACTGTCCGAGCTCTGGAACACCTGCGAACTGTTTCATCAGTAAGTTTTCATCGGTGCGGAAACGGAACGTACTGGATACAGGGCAGGAGAATTAACTTTTCAAAACATGTAAAAAATAAAAACCTGTAGCGGGAGGGTTAAGAAAGAGGGGCAAAAATGTGGAATCGACGTCGTGCCTTGGCGCTACATAACTCAGGACATGCAGTACTCCATGATTTCAGAATGCAAAGTTGGTGGCCGAGCCGACGAATGCACTGAGACGCACACCATCACTTTGCGCCAGGGCTGCCAATGGAACGTAGTCATGGTGATGCTCACGGATGCACGCCAAGCACGTCGGTGACGGCCCAGCTCATATTGATGCCGATGGTGTTGGTGCTGTTGTGTGTGATGTTTGGCTAACGAGCGGTAGGTTGGCGCGCGACTACGACTCGCGCCACGCGCTGTATAATGGCGAGGGTGGGGTGTGCACGACCGTGGACTCCTGATAGAGCGACCGCCTCGTCGTGAAGCACAACCGCCATCTCGCGGCGGTGGCGTTAAGTTGCTACATCCGGCATGTTTCCAGCCACAAGCGATATATCCGCGAGACGGCAGAAGACGTCGCGCCACCGCAGTAGTTGCCACAGTTTCGGCCGACCGTTCAAAAGCCGTTCCACTTGACGCCGTAGCAGCCTCAGCACCCCCAAGACCCCGACCTGCCGACGGCCAGTAAGTAGAGTGCGCTCGACGCCGTGACGGCGCTGGGTGTCGTGAGGCGCGTGGACACAGCAAAATACATCAAGATCTCGATGGCCTTGAACTGGCGCGCCGCGTTTTTGATCCGCCGCTGCCTCGTCATAATACCGGCAACACTGACAACTGCCTCTTCAACGCACACTCCTCGTGCACGACCCAAGAGATGGAATGCGGGTCTGTTCTTCGCCACGACGAGATTCTGAGCGACGTGATCGAGTGTATCGCGTCGGAAGGTGGCATCGAGTTGTTCTTTGGCACGGGTCATGTTTACATCAAGGGCCGAAGTACTAGGGCAACTCTGCCAGATGGGGCACGTCGCTGTACGCCGGGCCGTCGACACTGCAAGTGTGCGACAGCTTGATGATGTGTATCCTCGATACCATGGACCACACGACCAAGCTGAACGTGGCGCTGCTTCTCACACGTGCGACTTACTTCATCCGTGAGTTTTTCTCAGATGCGGAACCCCCCGTCCAAGTCATTTCTGAAAAAGGAGCTCACTTTTTACGTCATTACGGAGAAGAGCTGTCATTTTGTTGGCGTCTATTTCAGGCACCCCTCGCGATGGAGACCGTGTCGATGAGGGAAGAGGAGTGCACGTTTCCCCCCGTAACGGCTTGCGACAATGAAGGAGTGAATGGGGCGTGGCGTGGTTATTCCTAGAAGACCAAGAGACGAAGAAGGGAAGCACGCCCAAAGAGACGAGAGGGCGAGCAGGGACTTCTCGATCGCGGTGGGGGAGAGACAGGGGAAAAGAAGCGACCATGTTTCTGCGGAAGACGACGGTGCCACTACCAGGGCCACCGACGGCGCCATCCAAGTCGCCCTGCTACAAGCCCGCCGCCGGTCCCCATGGGCCAGCCACAATGTCGAGTACCAACAACAACAGCAACCACCACCCGCCGGGGCTGCCCGTGCTGGGCCGCATGGATCCAAGCCACGTCACGGCCGGCACGAAAGTGTGGATCACGGACGCCAAGGTGTTGTGGCGTCTCGGGGAAGTGCAATCCGTAGCCAACGACCAGCACACGGCGCAAGTGTACGTGCCTGACGCACCCGACGACAAGCTTCAGACGCTGCCGCTTAGTAAACTGTACGCGTTTGATCCGTCCCACGTTCTCGATCACGACGATATCGCGCAGATGAACAACATGCACGAGGCGCCCCTGCTCAACGTACTGAGACAGCGATTCGAAGCCGACAAGATCTACACGTTCACGGCAGATATCTTACTGTCCATCAATCCGTACAAGACCATTCCGCTGCTCTATGACGTGTTGGGCTTCATGGAGCAGCACGGCGCCAAGCCCGGTGCGTCCCACGTCGATGAAGCCGCGATCAAGCGGCCGCCGCACTTGTTTACGATCGCCGAAAAGGCGTATCGAGGCATGAAGGGCGTGATACCCGGTTCGGGCACACCCCAGTCAATCATTGTGAGTGGCGAAAGCGGCGCGGGCAAGACCGAGGCCTCCAAGTACATTATGAAGTACCTCGCGACAGCGAGCAAGCACGCCGCCGAGTCGCACAGTGTTCCTACGGGGAAGCTGAGTGGTGGTACCAGTGTGCACGAGAAGATTGAAGGCTGCGTCGTGCTCTCAAACTTGATTCTCGAGTCCTTTGGCAATGCGAAGACGTCGCGCAACGACAACTCGAGTCGCTTCGGCAAGTACATTCAGATCCACTACAATGCCGAGGGACGCATGGCCGGCGTGTCGATCCGCCATTTCCTTCTCGAGAAGACGCGACTCGTGATGCCGCAGGCCAGCGAACGCAACTACCACGTCTTCTATCAGTTGCTGGCTGGCTTGAATACACTGACGGAGGCCGAGCAAGCGCGGCTCAAGCTTACGGAGGATGTGTGGAACTACGTGTACCTCACCCGCGGCGACTGTGTCGACGTGGACGGCGTCGACGACGCCGCCGAGTTTGAGCAGCTCTGCAAGTGCATGGACCAGCTCGGAATGGACAAGCCCAGTTTCCAGACGCCGCTGTTGGAACTGCTCGCGGCGATTCTCCACTTGGGCAATCTCCAGTTCGAAGCCAGCAAGTCCAACAACAGCGACGACACGTCCGTTCCCAAGTTCCCTGAGGCCGCGAGCGGTGTCGACTTGGACCTTGTCGCCAGTCTACTGGGTGTAGACCCGCTCGAGTTTGCCAAGAAGATGGTCACGCAGACGACCGTGACGGGCCGCGGCAGCATCCTCGAGATGAAGCTCACGCCCGGGCAGGCCAAGAACGCCATGGACGCGTTCTGTAAGTACCTGTACGGCGAGCTCTTCCACCACGTCATTACGCGCATTAATCAGTACGCCAAAGAGCAGACGACGGGCCCAGAAAGTGCGAACCGTGCCAAGAGCGCCAAGTCGGCGACGACCGTGATGCCGTTCATTGGCATTCTCGATATCTTTGGCTTTGAAGTGATGAAGAAGAACAGCCTGGAGCAGCTCTGTATCAACTTCACGAACGAGACGCTCCAACAGCAGTTCAACAAGCACGTCTTTGTGCTCGAGCAAGAGCGGTACGCGAGCGAGGGCATCGCGTTCTCGACCGTTGAGTACAAGGACAACCAGCCGTGCCTGGACCTGATCCAGAAGCCGCCGCTGGGCTTATTGCCGCTGCTGGAAGAGCAAATGCTGCTCAAGCGCAAGACGACCGACAAGCAGTTGCTCACGATTTACCATGGCAACCACCTCGACCGCCACGCCCATTATTCCAAGCCGCGGTTCGAGTGTGACGAGTTCGTTGTGCGCCACTACGCAGGCGAAGTGACGTACGACATTAACGAGTTCATTGCAAAGAACACGGACAATCTCCACGACGATTTGTTGGATCTCATGAAGCGCAGCGAGCAGCCACTGCTCAAGGCCATCTTCGTGGGCACGAACGAACCGCCGCCGGCCAAGCGATCCAACGCGGGTTCGTCGTCGTCCTCCTCCTCCGCGTCTTACTTGACGGGGACTTCGGCTGGCAAGCGATCCCAGGGCGCTGCGCTCACGGGCACGACGACCGTCTCGAGCCGGTTTCGCACGCAGCTCACCGAGCTCATGGACGTCTTGTGGAACACGTCGCCCAACTATATCAAGTGCATCAAGCCCAACAACCTCAAGTTCCCCGGTGGCTTTAGCTGTGAGCTCGTGCGCGATCAGCTCATTTACAGTGGCGTCCTCGAGGTCGTGCGGATTCGACAGGAAGGGTTCCCCATTCGTAAGCGGTTTGACGTATTCTATGAACTCTTTTGGCCATTGGGAGTCGCCCGCTTTTCGCCGAGCAACGTGCATAAGGACGCCAAGCAGTTGCGAGAGGCCAGCGAGTCGATCGCGAACGACTGGCTCGTGGGCAAGACGCTTCCATCGGCGAGGCGGCCGTTTGCGATGGGCCGTCATGAAGTGTTTCTGCGGTACGGCCAGGTCGAAAAGCTCGAGGCGTACACGACAGCGTTGCGGTCGGAGAAGGCCGTCGTAGTGCAGTCGCGACTGCTCGGCTGGAAGGCACGGAAGCAGTACCAGATCATCCGCACGGGCGTGGTCCACTGCCAGGCGCAGTGGCGCATGCGGCGGCAACGAGACCAGTACAACAAGATCCGCGCGGCATCTCTAGTGGTCCAGACGGCGTTCCGTTGCGTGCGCGTCCAGAAGCGGTTCCGCCGGATGAAGCACGCCGCCAGTGTGATCTCGCGTGTGACGCGGCGGTTCTTGACCCACCGACGTTTCCTCCAATGGACGGTCCAGCGGCACGCGGCAGTTCGGATCCAAAAGCACGTGCGTGGGTACTTGATGCGCACGGCGGCAGAGCGGGAGCGTAAGCTGCAGCTTCGCAGTGCCGTGACCGTGCAGTCGTGGTACAAAATGACGAAGCAACGGCGCGTGTACCGCATCCTCCAACACGCAGCGGTCCGCGTCCAGTCGGCGTACCGTGCGGTCGTAGCGCGCCGAGCTTTTCTGTGTCGCAAGCGCGCGTCGATCGTCCTGGAGGCGTTCGTTCGCCAGTGTCTTGCACGCCGCAAGTTTCGCCACCTCAAGCACCGCATCGTGAAGCTGCAGGCCCTTGTGCGGCAGTGGAAGCACAACAAGTTGTACCGAGCCCTGCGCAAGGCTGTGGTTGTGCTCCAAAGCAAGCGCCGCCAACGGCGAGCTCGCCAAGCTGCCGACCGTCGTCGAGCGGCACTACGTACTGTGCAGCACGCCATGCGAGGCTGGCGACTGCGGTGCCACTACCTCGCCATGCAGCGCAGTGCACGTACCGTGCAGTACGTCGTCAAGCGGTGGCGCCAACAAAAAGAGTTTCGCCTGCTCAGGGCCGCGACCAGGCGCATCCAGTCGCGGTGGCGGCAGCACCACCGCACGCAAGCGTGGCGAGCCGAAGTAGCTTTGCTGTTTCGCATGCCAGGGAGCTCGAGCGTTGGCACGATTCGAAGTAGTATTGGCGTCGGGCCATCGTCGCCTTCGTCACGGAATCATGCCAAGATGGAAGACTCGGACCGCCGCGTCGACAAGCTACGGGCGAATCCGGCCCTGTACTTCCACTTGCGCCCGAAAGCGTACGGCTACAATACGCTGTTTCTCCACGCTGCGGCGTGTGGCGACTTCCACGTCGTCAAGTACATGCTGGACGCGACGTGTGCGCAAGAGAAGAAGAAGGAACTGTACGAGTCACGCAACGCACGTGGCCACACGGCGTTCCACGAAGCCTGTGCGCATGGGCAGTACGAAATGGGCAAGTTTCTATTGCAGTACGCCAAGACCGCCTATGAGCAACCGGCCCTCCCTACCCAAAAGCAAGTGGAGACCCAGCCCCATAAGACCTCGTCCAAGCAAGTCGCTGAAGAAGTGCCCGAGCAGGACGCCCCGGCACTCCCCTCTGTCGGCATCCTTCTGCAGGGCTACCTCAAGAAGCGGCGCGAGACGTCGCGGTGGATGAAGCGCTTCGTCGTGCTCTCCGTTAACGCATCCCACACGCCGCAGCTCGCGTACTATGCCAACGACAAACCCGCGACGCTGCAGGCGGACAGCTCCAAGACCATTGACCTCACGACCGCGCTGTTCAAGAAGTCCATGGACGTGGCCTTTGCCTTTGAGATCCACTCACCAAAACTGCTCGAAGGACGCAACAAGGAAGGCCGCCTGTACTTTGCCGGCGAGAACGAACTCGAGATCCAAAAGTGGCTCGCCCAGTTACGCAACATCACTCCAAGCAGCATCGAGTCGCGGCTCTTTTCGATGCACCGCGGCCACAAACATGGCAAGCTCGAGTTTATCGACTTTGGTCTCCGCAGGCAAATCTGCAGCGCACCTGCTGCATCGGCCAACCGCGAGACGCCGCTGCATCTCGTCGCGGGTGCGGCGATCCATCTTCCTTGGATTACAGGAGGCCCTACTGGCCTCGCCCAGAGTTCGCTCGAGATTGCCGTGTCGGCGTCGGCCATCTCCGTGATCACGATTGACGACGACCACCAGAATAACCAACGCCACTCGCGCGTGCCGTCGTCCACCGTGGCCGACGACCACCATCTCCTCGGGCACCACCCAACGGCCACCAAGACGCGGATCGAAGCCGAAGCCGATCTCGTCAAGACGGCACTCTGGCTCGTCGAGAACGGCGCCGACATTAATGCGCTGACGCACGTCCGCCGCGAGAGTCCCATGAAGCTCGCGCTGCGAGCGAAAAACTACCTCGTGGCCAAGTACCTCTTGGACCGCGGCGCGCTCGCGGCTGGGTTAAGTGAGACTGAACTCGACGAGCTCCAGCGCATCAAAGCCGCGCTGACCAAGAACGCCATCTCGAGTGTCTGCCATGCCTCGTCCTCATTCTCGTCGTCGGCCACGCGCACGGCGTCGGCCCGAGCGCTGCCGTCGCTCGGCTCGTTCTCCAAGAAAAAGTCCTCGCCCGGTATGTTGTCGTCGTCGGCTGGAAGCGACGCCCTCGGCGAGTCCCAAGTGCCCATTCTCTTTTTGCAAAAGAAGCCTGGCAAAGTGCGCAACAGCTCGTACGTGTCCGTGTTTGTGGAAATGCTCGGCATCTCCAACCCGCAGTACCTGAGCCGCCCGCGCATGATCGTGTCGGTCCTCGATGCGCAGTCGCACCTCGTCGAGGCCAAGCAGCAAGTCTCGGTGCAGCCGCTCGTGCTGCCGGCATCGCTCGTCTGGTCCTTCACGTGGCACATGCAGACGCCGCTCGAGAATCTGCCTCACGGCGCCTGCGTCGTGCTCGAGCTCACCATCTCGCCGACGCTGTCGTCGTCCTCGGGCGCGATCGCCGCCGCCGGTGCCACCGACTTTGTGCCCGTGTGCTGGACGTATATCCAAGTGGACCAGCGCACGGCCAACTCCATGCCGCTCAATGCCGAGATGTACAAGTACCCAATGGACCTCTCGCTCACAAGACTCCAGCGCGTCGACGCCTTTGTGAACGGCGACATTTTCATCTCGCAGGGACCGCAAGCATAGTTGAAAAGACCGTAAATGCGATAAAAATGAATGAAAAAGAGCAATTAGGTTGGAGAAAAAGATGAGAAAGAGCCTACCAAAGCAAACCGTACAATGCCCACTACGGAAGCCGCGGGTCGTAGTAGAACGTGTGGCCCAGTGGACACATGTACTGCCCGGCCTGGCTGCCCGGCGGCATCTGCACGCGCGTGTAGCAGGTCGGACACTGCCGCATGACCGGTCGTGTGGGCGCCGCACCTGAAAGGCTCTGGCGGCCCAGCTGCGACTGCCGCATCGCACCGGCGCCGCCGCTGTTGCTGCCCGCGGCCGACGGCGGGGCCGACAGCGACGGGCCCGACGACGACGACGGCATGCGCACTTGAAAGAGATGGCCGTTCGGACACTGGAGCGTGCCGCGCGCCGTCGTGCTCACGAGGCAGCGGATGCGGCACGTCGGACACTCGACCACGACATTGCTGCGTGCGGCGGCCGCGGCGGCCGCGGCGCGCGCACGCTCTTGCGCCGTCGGCGTGTGCGCGAGCGAGTGGCCGCAACCGTCACAGAAGGCACCCCCTGTCCCACGCTTGCCGCAATGCGTACCTGCTCGGATACAGACGAAAGGCTCAAATCTCATGGAAATGATCCTATCCAGGAGCTACAGTACAACTTGATGACAAACGTACAGTATGGATGGGCTTTAACAAGCCCTTTGGTCTGCTCGGGCCACTGCGTCTGCGACTTGCGGCAGATTGGGCACTTGTCCGAGTTGGCCTCGTCGTGGTTGACGTTCTCGAGCAGACAGCTAAAGTGGTACTTGTGGCCGCACTCGGCCGTGAACAGCGCCTTCCCGGGCGCGAGATCGTCGAGGCAGATGACGCACTCCTCGAGCTCTTCCTCGAGCGCCGGCGGGTGGTGCAGCGGCGTCGTGTCGTCGTCCTCGAGCGAGTCGAAGTCGATATTCATGGACCGCACCGTCACAATCTCGTTCAGACTCGAGCGGCGATCGCTCGACTCGGAGCCGGAGCCGGAGCCGGCCACTGTTCTGGACGCACCGGACGCGTCATCCCCCGCCCAGTGGTACTTGCGCCGCGCGTCCACGTCGCTCCAGCGACGCACGCGAACCGCCATTTTCGCCCAGAGTCCCTATGTCTCTTAGCAGTGTCTCTACTGTTCTCGACGGCACCCACTGAAGACACGTGGACTCAGATTTCTCAGACACCCATCTCCCTCAAAGTCAACCGTTGGTCTCAGATTTCTCAGATCGTACCAGTAAACCCAGTGGCATTCTTCTTGGTTCGTAACCCATCGTGTACCCCTGTTGGGGTGACTTGAAGTAACTATATGAAGTAACGTGCGTCCCCACGATGGGGTGACGCGTTCACCCCAAGAAACGATAGCGGCGACGATGCACGCGGATTTGCGCGGCTTCTGTAGGTGTCTCTATGCCATTAAGCCGCGTCGTTATATCACCAGTGTATGGGAACTGACTCGTGGAATGCATGGCCTTTTGCAGATGGCGCGCCCGTGACGTACGCGGTCTCGATGGCCGTCGGCGCCGCCAGCTCGGCGAGCATTCTCTTCGGCTCCAGTCGGCTCTTTTTGCTCGGTACGTTTGCTGGGCCATTGGCTTTGCGATATGAGAAAAAGCTGATGTGTTTTTTTGTGTGGACAGAGCGCGAGGGCGTGCTGTATCGTGGCCAGTACTGGCGGCTCTTTTCGAACCAGGTCGCGTTCCAGCAGTGAGTGTCTTAGTCTCGTTTTGTAGTGTCCGCTGGGAACTCTTGGAGATTCAATCGTGTCGCGATACTGTACTGCAGCGGACTGGGCGCATCCTTTGGGCTGTATATTATCTTCCAGTTTCGCGTGCTCGAGCGATTGGTGCGGTCTTATTGCCACTAGACACCAAGCTCGTATCTCACCAGCCTTAATATTCTGCTCTAGATGGGCTCGCGCAAGTTTGGCAGCGTGCTCTTCTTTGTGTGGCTGACCGCGGCGGCGCTGCAGCTCTCGGCGCTTCTCTCGTGGCCAGCAGTAGGCCGTCGCTTGCCCTCGGGACCATACGCGGCGCTCGGCGCACTCACCATCTATTTCCTCAGTACGTCCGTCACGCCACACTGGGTCGTACGCCCAATCGCTTTTGACTCCATTTTCCTTTGTCGATTACCCAGAGTTTGTGCCGCGCTTGCAGCCCAAGGCCTACAGTCTCTTGGGACTCAATTTCTCGGACAAGTCCACGACGTATCTGCTGCTGCTCGTGGTACGCACTCGAATCCAATGCATTCCCTGGAGGAGTATTCATGGCGTCCCTCTATCTCAGATTCTCGGTCGCAACCCGTCCACATTGCTCGCGTTTCTTCCGGGCGCTTTCCTTGGTGTCTTATTCAGCTCAACACCACTCGGCAAGCTGCAATTGCCGTCGTTTATCTGCACCATTCTCAGCGTGAGTTGCTTCCTATGGATATGCGGTATGTCGTATTAGATGACTGACATATTTCTTGCATATGTCAGATTTTCCACCCGTTCTTTGACGTTGTGCCCGCGAGTGCAATCCTGCAGCAGCGCCAACGCCGCATGCTCGACGCACAGCGTCGCCTGGGCGTACGGCCAAACGCAGCGGGGCCCGCCAACGGCCATGGCGTTCGTGACCAGTTGTTGCCCGGCGGCATGCTCCCCCCGCACTTGGCGGCGGCGCCTGCCGCGCCACCGTCGGAAGCCGCCATTGAACAATTGCTCGTACGTGGTGATGGATATCATTGTTGGTGTGGTCTTTGCGTTCCGCTGACCATGTCTTCACTTCTGTAAGGCGCTGGGATTCGACCGAGAACGCGTCATGGAGGCCCTACAAGCTGCCAACAACAATGTCGAAGCTGCTGCGAATCGGCTGCTGAATGGAATATGAAGGAGATCAATGGGTCCGTCCCTCTCCCACCAAACTAAAACAGTTTAGACATCGATGCCATCTCCACGACAACATGTTTCATGTTTCCTAAAAGATGTCAATGTTGATAATCTTGATCTCTTGCGTGGGCTTGTCGTGCTTGTCAACGCGGACTTGCTCAATGGCCGAGACCGTGTCTTTGCCCTGCTCGACGCGGCCAAACACTGTGTGCTTGTTGTCGAGCCATGGCGTCGGCACAGTCGTGATGAAAAACTGGGAGCCGTTCGTGCCAGGCCCGGCGTTGGCCATCGAGACTGTAAACGGTCGATCGTGGCGCAGACTGCGGTGGAACTCGTCTTCGAACTCACCGCCCCAAATGGACTCGCCACCGGTGCCGTCGCCCAGCGGATCGCCCGTTTGCACCATAAAGTTTTTGATCACGCGATGGAAAATCACATTGTCATAGTACCCGTCGCGCGCGTGCGTACAGAAGTTCTCGATCGTGCGGGGACACTCTTTGCCAAACAGCTTGATCGTGATATCCCCCATAGTAGTGTGGAGAATCGCTGTGTCGCCGAGCTTCTTGGACGTACTGGTCTCGGCGACAATCTGCGTCTCTTCCAGCGTCGGCTTCTCGTTGAACACGTCGCGCCCAGTGCTGCCGTCGCCATCTTCGTCGTCGTCTTCCTCGGGTTCTCGAGACGAAAACAGGAAAAAGCGGTTGCGCTTGAACGACGTGCAAAACAGTGTCGGGTCAATCAGCGACTGGCTCGCCGGATCATCCGACATGACGAGTGCCTCGGCCTTGCGGCCCCTGGAGGCCGTCAGCTGACGCTCCATCTGGGAGCTGATCTTGGGGCGGCCCTGGAAGAGCGCAATGCGTAAGAACCGATCCGAGCTCTCCACTTTGCCCAGCACGCGCACAAGCTTGTTGGTCTCCAAGTTCACCGTCTTGACGCCCAGCAGTGTCGGGTACAAAATGAAATGGCCCGACTCGTCAAACAGGCAGTTGGTCACGTTGGGCGACGCGGCGAGTTCCTTCTCAACTGCAGCGCGGCGTCCAAAATCGATCGAATCGAGATGAAGTGCATCGTCGGCCTGCGCGTCTTCAAAGACTTGGAGGCTCTCGTCGTACTTGCGTCGCAGCTTGCCCGTCGCGAATCGAAACACGCGGATTTGGGAATCTCTTGCCGTGACCACAAAGCTGTTGCCACGCGGACTCACGTCGATCGACGTCGCGTACGTCTTGCACTTGGCCAAGTCGTAGAGATCCGTCTCGCCCTTGAATTTAAACTTGAGTCCCGACGATGGGGATTTGTACGTGTCGGTACTCCAGTACTCTAAATGGCCGCGCATGTCGCCGCTAATGACACAGTTGAACGCCGCATTAAAGCCCAGCACAGTCACGGGCGCCGTGTGGGTCTTGTCCAGTACATGAAGCGGCTCGGAGGAGGTCTGCTCGGCGTTGTAGACGCGCAGACACGGTGCGTCCTGGTCGGCCACGACAATCTTGGCGTCGATGGCACCCTTGGGAAAAATCCAGCAGCACTCGCTCGGCACGTACGATACCTGCAGCATATTGACCATGTCAAAGCCCAGCACGTCGTAGAACTTGATATTCTTGTCGGTCGACGTCGAGCACAGCCGCAGTCCGTCGCTCGAGACTGCGAGTCCGGAAATCGGCCCCAAGTGGGCCTTGTAGTGCTTGACAAACTCAATGCCCTTGGACATTTTCTTCCAGAATTTCACGTGGCCGTCGCGGCTCGCCGTGATAAGGAATTGTGTCTCTGGCGCCACGACGACGTGGGTCACGACGTCACGGTGCATGTAGCTGTGCTCGTACATGGCCGCACCGGGCAGGTTCTTGAGGTACTCGGCCTCAAACTGGAGCGTCTTCTTGCGCTTCTTGGCCTGCGGCGCTGGCATGGGCATGGGCATGGGACCGTCGTCTTCCTCATCGTCCTCTTCTTCTTCATGCTGGACGGGCGCTGGCTCGTGGGCTTGCTCTTCCTCGGCCTCGTCACGCGCGTGCTTCTTGCCGCCGCCGCGCGCCATTTGTGCCCGCCCTTTGGTTCGTAATCTTTGTCAACCATCCGCTAAAGTTAACCTTTCCAGTCTAATGCAATTCATCTAAAATGAATTGAAGTATCGGATGATTTGTTGTTGAAATGAATTGGATGGTGAGAGTGATGGTAATAGAAATGTACTGTATTAACGTATCCAAGAAAGAAGTTGTTGGCGAACTACAGTAGATATCCAAGAAAGAAGCCATTTGGGAACTCCTCAAGTGGACTCAATACTGCTGACTACTTTCGTAAACAATCCGGTAGTATAGTGTCGTACGAGCGACTACGGCGGTGAGTTCCCTCCAGCTGAAGACGATGACGAGGTCGGACGCGACGAAGCTGCCGTCGTCACCACCGTCGCCGCCATGCCGACGACCGTAGACAACGCTCTCTCGCTCCGCTGGGGCGACGCTGACGACGGAGGTGTCTGTATCAAAGCATTCGCGGCGAGTGCTGCATCGACGTACCCGCGAAGCCGTTCGCCGCATAAGAAGTGCTTGAAGATGGCGCTCCGCACTTTGAGAAACTCGGTGCGGGAGGCAATCGGATGCGAGACGTACCGAAAGCACATGCGGCCCTGAGACGGGACGGTATTCGTTTGGTACATGGAGTACAGTACGAGCACTGTCGAGCGCTCGCTCTCGATGCGGATCATATCCATTGGACAGCTCATGGAGAGATCCACGAGCGCACGCAGGAGCATCTTATCATCGTCGCGCTCAAAGTCCACCTCAAAGTCGACATGGTCCACGGCCAGTGGACTCACGACGTTCAAGTACCCGAGGGACGTGTACACGCGGCGTCGATCCGCGGCGACCAGTCGGTCCAGCATCTCGCCGAGATTCTCCATGTCAATCAGCATGCGATGCACAGCCATAATAATCTTGAGTCGGCACGTCTCGTAATTCTTGGGAAAGTACTGCAAGACGCGGTGCGCCTGGGTGCTGGTCACAAACTGGTTCGCAATCGCCAAGTGGAACAGCACGAGCTGGTACTTGAGGTCCTTGCGCTTGTGGAGCGGAATGTAAATCGAAAACACTTCCATGCCAATCTCCATGAGCAAGGTCTCGAGCGCATCGTCTTGAATCTCCACGGCGTCCGCCACATCTTCGTGGCGCACGGTCGAGACAAAGTCAAACTCGAGCACGCCTGTGGTCGGGAGCCGGTCAAAGAATGTATAGTTCAAGTGGATCGCCTTGCGGTTGTAGCTGGCGTTGCGCCAGTTGAATGCCCTCCCGTACTGAGACGCGTCCGTGCGTCTCGGGTGGCGTTCGGCCGCGAGGGCATTCTCGTGGGCATTGAGGATCGCAAACCAAATGGCAATCTTGCGCTGCCCGCGGTCGCCCAGGTTGAGCATCCAGCGGCCCGTTGGATTGGCCGTCGTGAACTGGATCGTCGTCGCGCTGAAGGAATCGATCAGGCGACGCTGTTCTAACGGAGTCAAATGGCGCTGCAGAAACCGGTACACGCGGTCGCCATCCAGAAGACACGGCCACAGTCGACCGACAATCTCGACGACATCGATCGCGCCACGCAGCTTCTCGACAAAGAGATCGGCCAAGTCGGTCGTGAGGTAAAAGTCGTTTACGGCAAGCGCCAACAGACTCGCCTTCTCGCGGGACGAAAAGCCTCGCTCGATAATGCGGATCAACGCCTCGCAAGACGCCTCAGTGAGATGCGGCGTCACTCGCATCGGCGGCGGCGAAAAGCTCACGCTCGTGTGGAAGACGCCATAGTCTCGTGGAAGCATCCACGGCTTGTTCGTCAATGTCTCGACCAGCGTCTTGCGGGTTTCATCGACCGAAAGAGCCGTGGTCACCGGTTTCTTGGGATTACGATCGTCAACAAACGAGAGCTCCGACAGCGAGCACGTCTTGTCCTGCAGTCCCGCATCCACGAGTTCGCTAGCGACGGCAAACGCATAGGGCGAGGCGCCTGTCGAAAGCGTAAACGGCGACAGCATCGATGGCACCATGCGATCAAAGATTGGGTCCTTTTCGCCACTGGGTGACTCAATATCGTGGGCCGCAACGTGAAACTCACACGGCGAGCCGAGCGACACTGTCCGCAGCAGTGCCTTCGCACCCGTGGCACCAATCGGATTGTCTTCGAGGCGGAGATGCAACAGCGATCGGTTCGTGCGGAGATAAAACGCAAACGCGATCGCACTGTGGCCGCCCAGATTGTTGCGCGAAAGATCGAGGTCCGTTAGTGTCGCATTGCATGCCAGCGCCGACGCGAGCTGCTCGGCGCCGGCGTCCGAGAACCGATTCATCGCGAGGTTGAGCTTGCACAGCATCGTGTTAGTGCGCAGTGAGCGGCCGACCGCGATTGCACCGCTCTTGCAAA
Source organism: Pythium phragmiticola (assembly GCA_023335935.1). Lineage (NCBI taxonomy): Eukaryota > Oomycota > Peronosporomycetes > Pythiales > Pythiaceae > Pythium > Pythium phragmiticola. The sequence continues at coordinate 14,876 of JAADWA010000165.1, forward strand.
TCTTGTTCCATGAGACGTCGAGCTCGACGACCGCGCACGACGGCTGCGAGAGCATGTCACCAAGCAGGCCGCCACACAAGACGCCAATCGTATTGTAGGCCAGGTTGACGACTCGCAGCGATCGGTGGGTCTCAATCGCGCTCGTGAGCGGTGCGACAGCGTGCGTGCCTCCAAGCTTCGTGTGAGACAAATCGAGATGTGTGAGCTGCGGACACACGCCGAGAAAAGTGGCGATTTGGGCACACGCCGCGACGCCCAGGTCGTTCTGGCTCAAGTTGAGGACGCGCAGGTCATTGCCGCGGCGTCGAGAAGAAATGGGGGTTGCTCCTCGACTAGACCGTCCACTGGACAGCGGACGCAGTGGGGGCGAGGATACTGAACCTTCCACCGCCGCGGCCTCCAGCGATTCGAGCAGCGGGATGATCGACGTGTCGGTGAGTCGATTATCGCTGAGATCCAAGAGGTGGATCGACTGGAAATGCTGGAGCGACGTCGAAAGCGCGTCCATTTTGGCGTCACCTAGACCAAAGTGGTGCAAATGGAGTGCTAAATGGTGCTTCTTGGTCGCGTACCTGCCGTCGCGGGCCGGCACGAGGTCGTCGTGCTTGGCATGGCGCTCGTGGACGGCTTGCACGAGCGTGGCCACGAGCGTCGAGAGTTTCTTCGTGGGGGTTGGGAGAGGAAGCAGCCGCTTCTTTGTGGGTGCCGGCACTTCGTGGATCCGGGAGAAAATGGGCTCGGGGAGGATCTGCTTCTTGGTGCACTCTTGGTAAAAAAGCGACCGTGGCGAGAGTGTCTCAAGCGCTTGCATTTCGTTGTCACTAGTCTCATCGTCGCTCTCGTGGTGGTGGATGATGGTGGGATCCTGGTCAGGGGATGAAGTGGTCTTGTGGAGTTCCGACACTTGGAGCTTTTTCCACTTCTTGAAGAGGTTGTGCTTGTCGGCATAGTACTGGATCTGGCCATCGCTAGTTGTGTGGCGCTGAATCTCCTTGATGATTCTACCAAAAGAACGCCACAGTCACTTCGCCCAGAATCACCGATAGTTAGATGCCGTTGATAGGGCTGCACGCACTTTCTCGTGTGTGGCAGTCTCGGAATGAGCTGAGGCGAGTTAACAATATGCGGTGCGTACAGTGACGCACCTCGCTCGCGCCCCAGCGCCATGGCAGCAGCCACACCATTCTCCTCGCCGCGTGTCGAGACATCGTCGAAAGCGTATTTGGCACCAATGGATGCCAAGTACCCTTGCTGCCGCTTGGCCTCCAGCAATTGCATGTCCCGCTTGCGCAAAAGTCCCTCGGCCGTTTCGAGCTGCGTGTCAAAGTGCATCCGCGTGAGCTCGTCGTCATCGACGCGCGGGTGGCCGTTCACGGGCGCCGACTGGGTCGCGTTCTGAAAGCGTTTCTCGACCTCCCATTTCACGGTCGTCGTCGCGGCCATCACGGCGTCCACGGCCTCTGCTGTTGGCATCGAGCTAGTAGCCGGCGGAGAGATGACCTGCAGTTTGCTGGTACTTTCCCTTGTATCGTAGAGTGCTTCGAGGCGAAGGCTCGGGTACATGAACTTTTCAAGCTCGCCGTGGATCACGGCGCGCCACTTGTTGTCCTTCGTCTCGTACGCACCAATGGGCTGCCGTGGCTCGGGTTTGGGTGGCTGTCCCTCATCGTGGGGCAGTGCTAGCTTAGAGAGCGCCACATTCTCTTCACCTTCTAGTGTTACCGCGAGTCGAACCGCGGCGTTTCTTCGCTGGCGGCTCTGAATCTTGCGCCGCTGGGTGGCGGCAATGAGCTTGAGTTTCGATGCGCTTTGCAGCGTCAGACCACCAGGCTTCTTTACGCCTTGCCCCCCTTGCACAGTCAATGGAGGTTCTTCCTGTGTCGTGACGTCACCCACGACTTCCTGTCTCGTTGGTGCATTCGAGTTGGTGGAACCGATGGCTCCGCCGTTAGCAACGATCACAAGCGACAAAGGGGGTTGGACCTTGAGCAAACGGATCGACGTAGACGACGCTTGCTCTGTGCGCTTCATGACCGTCTTGTGGGAAGTATGATAGTGATGGAGGTCCAAATTTGGATTGGACTTGATGGGGACGAAAATGAGAGAGTGATGGAGTGGGGAGAATTCCATGCTTTGCTCCGAGATGGATCGTGAGGACATTGAATGGGTCTCCTCCCTCACACAACCCAAGACACCCCAGCAAAGAGAGAGAAATAGAGAGCGAACGACCCATGCCAATCACCTCCAAGCGTGCGCTTATATTGGGCGTCGTGGCCGTGCTCGTAGCAGCCGCGATCGTCGCGATCGTCTTTGCGTCCATCGGCAGTCGTGACACCAAAACGACGAACAAGGAAAAAGGCGGCAGCGGCACCGGCGGCACCAAGAAGCCAAGGACACCACTGGGACTCGGCTTGCCTCTACGTAGTGTGTCTGGCTCGAGCAGCGTGGACGATGAGATTCCAGACGAGACGACGGACCCGACGACAGAAGTGTACTCGCTCTCGGCGCTCGCGATCGGGGACTGGGGCCGCACGGTCGCCAAGGACGGCGGTTCATGCTGCCAGCGGCGCAAGAGCTTCACGGTGCTCGACTACAATGCCATGGAGTACACGGCGTCGCTGCTGGGGCTTGCTGCGGCCCAAATCACGCCCAAGCCGGCGGTGATTCTCGGCCACGGCGACAACTTCTACTGGACGGGGCTGCAGTCGGCGAGCGACCAGGCGTACCGCTTCATGGAGACGTTTGAGTCCAAGTATAGTGACGAGGCACTGCGCGGCATCCCGTGGATCAACGTCGTCGGCAACCACGACTATGGCGGCGCGAGCTTTGTGTGCTCGCAGGGGGACGTCCCGGCCAAGTGCGGCTCGACGGCCGAGTTGCTGGCGAGTCTGGCACAAAAGTTTACACTCCAATCTCAGTACGTGAGTCCCAACGACAATCGGTGGCAAATGCCCGCGCGGTTCTTCACGCACCACCTGCGCGACCCCGTGTCGGGCATGACGGTCGAGATCTTCAACACGGACACGAACGACGCCGAGTCCCACGGCGCGCGCCAGATTTGCTGCCAGTGTTATGGGTACGCCGACGGCAACGATGACGCGTGCGAGGACGTGGACCGCGGCCACCCGTTCTGCGCCGGCGGCGACGGGCACATGTATGACGCGTGCATGAAGCAGCTCAAGACGTGGGCCATGGAGACGCGCGGACAGCTCGAGGCCGCGGCCAAGGTGTCGAACGCGACCTGGAAAATTGTGAATACCCACTACTCGCCGTATAACCACTATGGACCCGAGCAGACGACGGCGTGGCGCGACTTGCTCACGGGCTTGGGCATCAATGTGTTTTTCTATGGCCACACGCACGGCGAGAAGCACGATTACGCCAAGCCGCTGCGCACGCACTTTATCGAGAATGGTGCGGGCGGTGGCATCCAGAACGAATCGCCAAGCGGCATTCCGCCGTACGCTCAAGACTTCGTTGAGAATGTGTGGGCGGCCGGCCACTATCCCTATGGCATTTTCGCGCTGCGGCTCTCGCCCACGTGGGCGCAAGTGCAGTTTCTCACGTTTGACAAAACGTGGGTCATGCAGAAGGAGCTCGCGGCTTCGCGCGTCGGCGGCATTGCGGCGAAGCACTGCTGGTTCATTCCCCGCCACGGAGGGCGCGGCCGGCGATGCACCACGGATAGCGACGATGCGTGAGATGGGAGGAGGGCGGTCATCACGCGGGAAATCAAACAGTGGGACTGCAACGTAGGTACACGGTACATGTTGACGAGAGGAAGAAAACTCGAAAGTGGAAGGAAACCAAGATAAAAAACAGAAAGAAAACAAGCTGGACTCAAGCTGACTGTTAGTGAGGTTCAGCGGTTGAACAAAACAACTCAGAAACAATCCAGTCTCTGGAACTGTCAAGCTGCGGTGTTTGTGGCAGAACCCTTTCACTTTCAGCCACTGAATCAGCGTGAAGTCATTGGTACCGTATTACATATTGCCTACCGGGAGCTTCCAAATGTTGTGGAGCAAGATGCCTGGACGTAAATTTCCGGCAATGCAACAATGTGTCGCGCGAGGATAAATGAACTGGTTTGTTCTTTTTTTTTGTCGCACGAGCTGACAGCACCCAACTGCAAACTGGAATGTTGAAGGCACTGGAGCAGTTTCTGCAAACTCAACTACCTCCTATAACGTATCATCAGCTTCTGTCGCGACCAGAAGCCAGTAATCCGTGGAGCAAGGCGAGCGAACTCTCTCTAGAAGCAGATAACCTCGGGGATTTTGCCACACATGGAGATGGGCATATAAAAATGCAGAGGTGGAAGAGAAATGATCTGGTCAGCACATTTCACTTCACAACGATTGGGCAGTTCCCTTCCTTTGGCTGACTGCCGACACAAAGAAACATCCACCAAAATGGGACGTGGGGAAACCTTTCCCATCAGACCATGCTTTTCAGTGGTTTCTTATTAAGTTATCTTCTTTTGATAAGTGATACAAGAAATTTCAAGGATTTGGTATAAACCAGGTTTAAAAATACTTCGTATAAGTCATCACCTTCATTATGTTATACAATGGTATAAAATCTGAAACCGATTTTTCTTGAAATGGCGCGTGTGAACACGCAGCTGCATCAGTGGGACTTGCTCCATGCTCCTCCTTTCCCAGGTCTCCTCCGACTCGTCAGTGGATCAGTAGCCAAGACAAGTCGCCAGGCCTGTGGCTGATGCCATTTGTGAAGTCCCACCGCTTCCATCAAGACCCAAGCGGATAAGAGCTTCTCCATTATTGGAGCACACTCACCTCCAGAGATACCACAACACTGTACACAGAAAGAAACCTCCCAGCCTCCACAATGATGATGGCCATGCAGGCAACAAGCAGCATACTGGACCACACGTTCACGCAGCCAAAGCAGGCACCGCAGAACCAGCCACGACGCGCGTCCGTTTCGGACAAGTGGGCCATGCGCCGCTGGTCGCTGCGTGGCACAGCGGACACGCGCGGTGGCAGCAAAACAACAACGCGTGACAGCCTCGTGGTCACACCACCACCGTCTGCGCCAACAACCACCGCTGTGAATGAGAGCGAGAAGGAGAAGCGCAAGCGCAGCCGCAGCGTCGACATGTCGCCGATGCAGTCGAGCTTAAAGAAGGCACCGGGTGCGCTCACGGCCAAGCTCACGCAGTGTGTCGAGTCACTTGGACTGCGCGACGCGCTCCATCGATACAAGGCCCACAAAAAGCATATGAACGACGTGGACAATAACGAGGCCGACCACTCGTTCCCACATCATCCGCACCACGACAGCAAGGACCGCCGCGTGCACTTTCCCTCGAGCGCTGCCCACTTCAAGCAAGTCTACGAACGGCCCGCGACGACCAAGGACGAGAAACGCGCGTACCACTACTCGCGGCAAGAACTGCTGGATATGGTCATCGACGCCAAAGAGGCGTTCGCGCGCGAGACGCGCTTCTCGTCCCAGCCCGAGCACACGGTCTTTGAACAGGGCTTCCTCACGCTGCCCAATGAAAAGCATCTCTTCCACCACAAGCGGTATTACTGCCTGCTGACGCAGCGCGAGCTGCTGTGCTTTGCGTCGCCCGCACACGCCGCCAAGCGCACAAATGTCAAGTACAAGATCCCCATCCTAAAGGTCCAGGAGTGCTCGACCATGTCGACACAGGCCAAGATCGCGGCCTTTGGCGCCCATTTGCCGACGACCATGGCGCTGATGTTCTTTGTGACCCGTGCTGACGGCACGCGCGTGCTGCTCGCGGCCGAGACCCGCACCTTGAAGAAGAGCTGGGTGCATACGCTGCAGCGGCTCACGCAAGTGCGCGAAGTGCTACCAGCCTGTGTGCTGCGGCAGACGTCGACCACGTCGACATGCACGTCGGAGGACGACTCGCTCTCCTCTTCGAGCTCGGATGACGACGAAGAGAAGCAGGAGACGCCAGAGACGAAGGAGGACAAGGTGGGGAAGGTGGACGATTGCACGGACTATGTCGGCAATCAGTGAAGATGAGGATACGAATCTGCTCAGTACTACTAGGTAGTGTAGCAGTGAACTAGGCATCGCCATGTACCAATAAAACACCAGGTGTACTGGTTCTCTGTTCACAAACCTTCAACATGGAAATGAGAAATCGACATTCTCGACAGTCAATTATTCAAGTTATCGACCTATGGCGCTACAACCCTCATTTTATTGTCTGACTCGATCTAAACTGCAGTCTAAATCGTTCAATCATGGAATGTCAATGTCACTAAACACGGGGATTGGTCCGCCAGTCAAAAAGATTTTCTCTCTCCAGTTGAAGTCGCACTTTTTGTTTCTCCGTCAGATCGAAAAGCATGAAGATCTTTTTCGCAGCCTCGCTCGCCCTCGCTGCCTGCACGGCCAGCGCCCACGCCACTGCCGCCGCCGCCACGCACGCACCAGTGTTTCTCCCTGATGTCTTCTTGCGCCACGCGGCCACGACGGGTGACTGCCACTCGTTCCACGCCGAGGACGCTTGTGTGAAGAACCACTGCCTCTGGTGCCGCTCGGCGGCCGTGCCATCGGCGTGCTACACGCAAGACGAAGCCGACCAACTTCCACCGGCAGTTTTCGAGTGCGACAAGTCGGACGACGCTACCTGGACCATCAAGAAAGTACCGACCAACGTGGGTGCGCTGTTCACGGCCTGGACGCGCGTCCACGGCAAACAGTACGCATCACCGATCGAGCTCGAAATGCGCCGAGCCGTGTTTCAGGAGAACGCGCAGCTCATCGCGACCCACAATCGCCGTAACGACAAGTCGTTCACCATGGAGCTCAACCAGTTTGCTGATCTCACGTGGTATAGTTCTTCACCATGCCATGGTTTTTTTCTTCCCTGAAGGATCATGGATTGCTGATATAGAGGTCTTTATTTCTGCAGGACCGAGTTCAAACAGTGGTATCTCGGGGCGCCGCAGAACTGCTCGGCGACGCACACGAGGTACAGTCAGAGAATAGTGGCTGGTTGGCTTGGTAAAGTGTGAGCTGACCACTATCCATAGTTCATCGTCAGTGGGATCTTTTGGGGACGACATCCCGGAAGAAAAGGACTGGCGCACGCAAGGTGCCGTAACGCCTGTCAAGAACCAGGGCAAGTGCGGCTCGTGCTGGACCTTCTCGTCGACGGGCTGCCTCGAGAGCCACAACATATTGAAGCACGGTAAGACGGCGCTGCTCTCGGAGCAAAACCTGTTGGACTGTGCCCAGGCCTTTGACAACCACGGCTGCAACGGTGGGCTGCCCTCCCATGCCTTTGAGTACATCCACTACAACGGAGGACTCGACACGGAGGAGACGTACCCATACGAGGCCAAGGAAGGCAAGTGCAAATTCAATACGTACCACATTGGTGTCAAGGTCGACGCGGTCGTCAACATTACGTCACGCAATGAAGACGAGCTCAAGGCTGCTGTGGGCTCGACCGGCCCCGTGAGCGTCGCGTTCCAGGTCGTGTCCGACTTCCGCTTTTACAAGTCGGGGGTGTACGAGTCCAAGGAGTGCCGCTCGGGCGAGCAGGACGTGAACCACGCTGTGCTCGCTGTGGGCTACGGTACGCAAGACGGCAAGAAGCACTGGATCGTCAAGAACAGTTGGGGTGCGAGCTGGGGCATGGACGGCTACTTTGAGATCAAGCGCGACGAGAACATGTGTGGCATCGCTGACTGCGCGTCATACCCGGTCGTCGCTTGATCCAACCGTGGAGTAGCCAGTAGCCTTTGTTTGGCTTTCGACATCGAGGAGAACGGGTGCCTTTACTGGAGAGAATGAGTGGTTGTCGAGAGAGAAAGAGAGAGAGAGAGAGAGAGAGAGAGAAGAGACAAGCACAAAGAGAATGGCCAAGTACGTACTGTACGTTTTGACATCACACATTGCATACTGCTGGACGGGATCAAAAGGCGTTTCCCTCTGTGTGTGTGAGAAAGACAACGCTGAAAGATCCCGATCATTGACTGACCATCATTCCCTTTTCGAAACCCGTGAGGATTTGTAACAGCCGTGGCCATGTGCTGGCAGTTTGCAGAACAAGGTGATATAGAGGAGAGACGACGTGCCTCCATACTGGATCATTTTCACGTACTAACAGACAATTAGACCAAGAGCTCATCCCTCTCGGTCTGTGGCCTGCACCAGGTCCAGAAAAGTCGTCAGCGTTTCATCGCCCAACACCACACGCCTTCTGTACTCCATCAGCTTGTACAAAGGCGTCGCCCCTTTGCATTCTCCTTCCACAGAATCCAGCGAGGGAAGATCGCGCGTCTCCACTTCCAGTTAGACGTCGCTGCGTTTCAGTTAGACCGTAGCCTTCCAGTTAGACCACCTCCAAGCGTCACAACCATCCAGGAGATCATCCACGTCCACGAAGATCTCAGCAAGCATGGGTAAGAACCATTATGCTGCGACTGAAGGCGAGACGCTTCCGCTCAAGGGCGCTCCTTACGAACGCGCGCCACCTCGTCGCATGCCGCTAGACGCCGCGGCCCAGCGCGCGCGCCGAAAGCTCCAGTACGCGTGCGCCTTCTCGCTGCTGTTTATGTGTGCCGAAGTCATTGGTGGCTTCCTCGCGGGCAGTCTGGCCATCATGACGGATGCCGCGCACTTGCTCTCGGACGTGGCCGGCTTTCTCATCTCGCTCTTTGCGATCTGGGTGCAGACACTGCCGGCATCATCGCGACTGAGCTTTGGCTTTCAGCGCGCCGAGGTCATTGGCGCCATCACGAGTGTGCTCGTCATCTGGGTGCTCACGGGCGTGCTCGTGTACGCTGCGATCGAGCGCTTTGCCGAGTGCCTCGCGCCCAACCCGGTCGAGCGTGTTAACGGCAAGCTCATGTTTATCGTCGCATGCATTGGGCTTGTCGTGAACCTCATCCTGATGCAGATTCTGGGCCACGGCCACTCGCACGGCGGCAGCGGCCATGGCCACTCGCACGGTGGTGCCCAGGAGAACCATGGCCACAGTCACGGCCACGGCCACTCGCACGGGGAAACCGCCGCCACAACAAAGAAGAAGAAGAAGGTGAAGGCTGCCAACGGCCATGGCCACAGCCACGGTGGCAGCGACCACGAGAGCGACCACGGCCATGGCGATATCGAACTCGGCAACGGCAGCAAGAAGAGCGACGAGAACAAGCCGCGCAAGCTCGAGAACCTCAACATTGAGGCCGCCTACATCCACGCACTGGGCGACTTTCTGCAGAGCATTGGCGTCTGCATTGCCGGCGCCTTGATTTGGTACAACCCGTCGTGGCAGATCGCCGATCCGATCGCGACCTTTCTCTTTTCCATTCTCGTGCTGGGCACGACCGTTGGCATTGTCAAGAGCAGCGTCCACGTGCTCATGGAAGGCACGCCCGAGGGCATTGACCCCACGGAGATTGAGCAGGGTCTACGCGCGTGTCCGTCGATCGTGACGACCCACGATCTCCACATTTGGTCGCTCAGCGCCGGACTGCCGTCGCTCAGTGTGCACGTGATCTCGGACGACACGGAAGTTGCACTCCACGAGGCGCAAGAGTATTTGCTGAGCCAGGGCATCACCCACACGACGATCCAGGTCGAACGCCCGTCGACCATGTACCCGAACGACTGTGCCGTCGGGCTCTCGTGCGGACAGGACTCGCCCCACCACGACTAGAGCGACCGCCGTTTGAATCGCACCAGGCAGAGAGAAGCAGAGAGGCAGAGAAGGAGCATGGAAATACAAACAAACAAAAAACATCGTTCTTATGGTGAGACCACGAGAGGATCTGATCTCACGTTCATTCCAGTGACGCAAAAAAGGCGTCGAGCTTGGTGGCGTCGTCCTCGGGTTCTTCCGGTGTGCTTGGGTCGAATTGCGCCTCGATCTGGCGGCCGTCGAACCAGCGATGGTGCATACGCTGACGACACTGGATCGCGCCGGCGAGCGTTTCGTACCGGATCATCACGGCGCCCGTCGGAAGGATATGGACCTACAGCGTGTATATAATTGGGAATCGAATTAAAAATAATTGGATCGACATCAGGGGCAAGAGGCCAGCCAAAACCCACGTGCTCGACGCGGCCGTGCTTGCCACATTCTTGACGCATGTCGTCCTCAAGCTCCGTGAAAAACTGGGCCGCATCGTCGTGTGGCGCCAGCGGATCCCACACGTGGTGGAGGATCACGGACCGAGACGGCACGTAGCTCAGCTCAGACGTGGCTGTATCTTCTTGCGGTGCTTGTGTCTCCGCTGCCGACTGGCTGTCATGAGATCCTTTCTCCTGCAGCAACTCCGCATCGAAGAGCATCTTGGTGACAGCAACAGGGACGGGGTGCTTCTCCTGCTCGCGGTCTGTGGTGTGCGTGGGTTCCTTGGCACCCGAAAACTCGGCCTCGGCCGCACTGGCCGTTCAGGTCCATGGAGCGTCACTGGTCAGTAACATTTGCCGTTCTCTTCACGATATGATATTGCCAGTGGCAGGGCTGGCCAGCTTCCGGTCAGGAACGGTATTCACTACGTACGTGAGAAGCACGCCCGGCTTGATCTCGAAATGGTTTAGCTGGTGAGAGAGAGAGACGAACCCAACCCGGTCCCCGTTAACACCACGACGCCCACAGTTTCCCATACAGAGAAGACGGATTGCCCACGGTACCCGCTCCACGGCCTTGCGCATCATGTTGTGCGACGCAAACGTCACGAGCGCGTCGCCCTGCGAGTGATGAAGCCCGTAAGATACCTGAGACCCTCCTTTTCGACGACCAAGTCCATAGTGATACTTTGAGACCGCCGCGCTCGTCCTGGTAGAACTTGGTGCGTCGGACTTTGCCAATCTTGGCACACACGGTTTCTGCCATCAACTCGGATCCGTGAGTATCGCTGCTCGAGTTCCGATCGTATTGTATCACAACCAGCGTACCGAGCTGCTTGCAGGCCACGTAGGTCGTGAGCCCCGTAACGTACACGCTCGTGTTCTTGAGGTTCTGCGAGCCGCCGACCACTGACTTGCGGCGCGATCCATGCTCATTGGGAATGCTGTCGCTCTGACCGCGACCGTGCTCATGGAGAAACTCGTCGGCAGCACGCTGCGCCTCCTTCTCGTCAAGCCTGTCAAATAAGATATCCGCATCAAGAATACACTCCAATAAGAGCACACAAAAGCAATTTGCTTCATGCGCATATTCGCACCGACGGAGGTACGCCAGATTGCGCGCGCGGGCCGCCTCAATGCGTCGCTCGTCCTCGTCCATTTCCAATTGTATCGCGAAATTGTTCGCATGGATTGTCTCCTTGGAATGATATTCCTCCAATTTCATCCAATCATTGATCAGACCCCTTTAAGAATATCTGGAGAGCTACATCAGGGAGCCAGCCGCCTTCGCTCGCCGTGCTCACAGACCGTGCGTTGCTGTCCCACGTTGTGCGCTTCCAGCGTGGCCTTCCGCAGTTCTTCGTGGAGCTGCGGTCCGCGTGCTTCGCATTGCAGCCGAGGTATCTAGGCCGACAGCTCTGGGATAAAGTCGTGCGCGACTGCGAATTGCGACGCGTGCAAAAGCTGTACGAGCTGACGTTGCTGTCCGAGTATGAGGGATCCAACGAGCTGGCGGTAGCGGACCTGCCGTTTTTCGTAGTCACGCGCGGCCGCGTGGACATTCTCGCGTGGCTCAACTCGCTGCCGCTGGACGGTCCGATAAGGCATGTGTGGCGGGGTGATCTGTGCTTTGAGGCAGTGACCCACAAGCAGCACGACGTCGCCAGGTGGCTCGTGCGGAACCACACCACGGCCACTTGGCGCTCCTCCAGGAACTCATGACGTTCATGCCAAGTGCCTTGTCCTCCAGCATCATGGATGGGCCAGCTGCGGGTGGCAGCCTGGAGGTGGTGCGTTATCTCCACGAACACTCGGCGACGTGTACGACCGAGGCGATGGACCTGCCGGCAACGGCCATCTCGAGGTCGTCCGCTTTCTCCACGAGCATCGAACGGAAGGCTGTACGACCAGCGCAATGGACAACGCGGCGCTGAGCGGCAGCCTCGACGTCGTGCAGTTTTTGCATGCGCACCGCACGGAAGGCTGTACGACCGACGCCATGGCAATGCCGCGTTCATCGGCTCTTTGGAAATCGTGCATTTTCTCCGCGAGCACCGCATCGAAGACTGTGTCACCAGTGCCATGGACAACGCAGCCGTGAACGGCCGCCTCGCTATTGTGGAGTTTCTTGCATGCGCACCGGATGGAAGGGTGTATGGCCGACGCCATGGACTATGCTCCGACTCTTGAGATTGTCCACTTTCTCCACGAGAACCGTACCGAGGGATGTACGGTCGGCGCGATGAACTACGCCGCGTATCGTGGCCGCTTGCAAGTGCTCGAGTACTTGCACATGCATGAAGGTTGTTCGAATGAGACCATTGATAGGGCGGCTATGAATGGCCATGTCGAGGTTGTTCGGTATCTCCACGACGAGCTTCGTCGCATGTGGCCGCCATTGTCTAGCGCGCTGGTCACGTGGAGGTGATCAAGTACCTCTATGAGCATATGGGTGTCACGGTTGACAAGTATGCGGCCGATTACGCGTCGCAGTCGGGCAACGCCGAGCTGGTGGAGTGTGTGGCGGCCTGTGTGACCAAGAAATGACGATGCAAAAAAACCAGGACAGAAACGAGAGGGACAAGAAAGGCCGCCGGCTCCATTGTGGACACATACCATACAACACCTCATGCAGATCGTTTCTGCACGGCTCGTATTCTCGCTCGATCGACATGCCGTCGCCACTGGGATTCGCATTTTGGTGGGCCGTGCTCCTCGCTTTTCACGGCTTCAACCTGGGCTACTACGCCTGGGACGCGGTGTACGCCACAGCAATCTCGGCTTTCAGCTCAATACGTACTCGATCGGCATTTCTTTCCACGAGTATGGTACACTGTTCGCCGTCCATCTCGCTGTCGCAGCCGCGCACGCTCTGTGCATTATGCTGATGGTGGTCGGCTCGGTGGTGGCCAAGCGGCTCGTGTTCCTACCGCACGCGGAGTTGGCATGGGCGCGACGACTGTTGTGCAAGCTCTGTGCACGTAGAGTGAATGCACCCAACAGCGCGGACGCCACCGCGCAGCATGGCCAAAGCAAGACGTTCCCGACATCTTCGTTTCCATCGTCCGATCGGACACTGCTGTCTTTGGTTGTCACATGCTGTTGGGCGTGGACGGCGTCTACCTTGACCACTTGCATCTCGAGCGTGAGCTCATTGAGACTATGCTGCCGACGATCTACATGAGCTACTTGCTGCCCCGCGTGGGGCTCATCCGCTTCTACGTCGTGCTGCTCGTCACCAAGTGTTGGGCGACACCGCTTCTCTATCGCTACTACTACGGCCGCGACGTGGACCGCCGCATGATGAGTCTATTGTGTAACGCCGTGCTCGACGTGATTGCGTCAATTGCCGTCTCGTTTTGGACTTGCTCACGTACCTCCCGCAGTACACGGATCCGCAGTTCGGGTTTCGGCTTGAAAACTGGTTAAACGACGTGTGGTTCATGAACACGCAGCAAGAGTTCCAGATGATGCTGATCGTGTCCTGGGCGGACATGGCATCGTGGCTTGTCTTTGCGATTGGAGTGCTCCAGTGTGTGGATGCGATGAAGGAGCTACTGACCCCCCGCGAGAGCGACAGCAGAATTGGCGGACATAGTGGCCAACCCGCCGCCCCGAGTGGTGAGCTTCGTCTTGGGAGTGGTGGTAGGTCCAGGTCTCTTCGGCCTCTGTGTAGTCTAGATTCTCTGTCTCCACGGCGTCGCCGAGTTCAAGTACCACAGGGTCCTCTGCGAGCTGCACCTTCAGCCGTGGCTCGTCTTCAAACCAGCCTGTTCGCTCGTGGATATCAATTGTCGCGTGCTCGGCCACCGCTCGGGGTCTCTCGTGTCGCTTAGAGATGCGTGGGAAACCTTTGAGCCTGGAGTGGCCGCACGACTAGTCATTCGGTACTGCCCGCAGTCAGAGATCCCATCGACAATCAAGCGCTTCACGAGTCAATCAGGCTTGAAGATCTACAACAGCACGATCGCCTCGTGGTCCGCCAACGCCGCCCTCGCCGAGCCCGCTCACGCCGCTGTATTTCTCATCCGATGCCGCTTCCCCATTGATGAGCTCCCACCCGGCCATCTTTCACACCAGTTCCCTCGCGGCCTCACGAACGTTATCGTGAGTGCCGCCAACCTTGCGGCGCTCCCGGTCAACCTCGAGGAGCTATAGCCGGACGGCATGAAACTATCGCGTGAACGCACTGCCCTCGTCGCCCTCCCCGAATGCCTGGTGCAGCTGCGTCCGACCGTGCTTTTCCTTCGCGGGAAGCCCCATCGAGGCAGTGCCACCCAGCGTCTTTGAGATCCCAGTGCTCGAATGCGTGTTGCTCAGCTACACCAACGTCCAGGCGTTACCGCGTGCGGTCGCCGCGCCCAGCATACAGTGGTTCCTGCTTCTGCTCCAGGGCACAAATGTCTCGGCGTTCTGGTCGTGGATGGAGCCGTTCATTACGCTTTCCATGTGGTACAAGCGTGGCTTCTTCAACGCGTACGACACGCCCTTTTGCCGCGCGCTCGCGGCTCGCGGCACCGGAGACCCCAGCGTGCTTGCGAGTGCGACTGAGTCCACGCACCTCGCCAGTGTCATGGACGTGTCCGACTCGCAGGCATGTGGTGGTCGATTATGATATATTCTGTTGTTCTAGAGCATTCTCAAAAATGACATATGTTCTTTTTCTCACTTACTTTCCAGAAATATGTCGACTATTTTGCATATTCCGCATTGACTGAAGGGAGATCCATAGAAATGTTTCACGAAGGTTGCTCGAACCTCCCCATTATCCCTTGTTGCCAATGATGTGGGAGGTGACCGTGCTCCACGGCAAGACCTCGCTCGCTGTGGCGCTTCCACCGCCGGCGAGCGACGCACGATGGCTCGAGACGCTGCAGCACACGATCGCACAGCAGACGGGCGTGGCTGTGGCCCACCAGAAGCTGCTCTTCCGCGGCAAACAGCTCACGCGCGCGCGCGGCGCCGACCTCACGAACGGCGCCAAGCTCATGCTGCTCAAGAACGCAAGCTTCCACCAGAGCGACGCCGGTGCGAGCAAACCAGCAGCACAAGAAGCAGAAGAACAGAGTGCCCAAGAGGACGCTCCTCGTGCTGTCCAGGTCGCCGTCTCGCTGCGGCTGGGCATCGATGCGCGCGACGTCGACGAGGACCACGTGCTCGTGCAGGCCTCTCGCGGCAAATCGCTGTACGAATTCCTCTTCCTCGCGAGCGCCAGCATCGCGAGCGTCAAGACGCGCGTCGGTGGCGCGCTCGGGCTTCCCGGGACCGCGCTGCGGCTGCTCGTCAAGGGCAAGACACCGAAGGACGACGAGGTTCTCTCGGGTTTTATTACGACCAGCCGGGTGGTCAAGTGTATGGTGCTGCTCCAGGCCAAGCAGCATGATCTGGTCGAGCGAGAGGAGGAATTCCGCGTACTCCAGAACGAACTCACGAGTGTCGACGCGGACCTCCAGCGGCTCGCCAAGGTCCTGCACCGCAATTTGCTGGCACGAGAGGAAGTGCTGTTCCGTCTCCATGCTGTGCAAGACCATATCGGACGGCTGCAAAGTAATTTGGGCATTTTGGAGGATCAGCTGAAGGCCACGAAACTAGCACAGGGGAGCGCAACGCTCAAGGCGCTCGAGAACGCCCAGCAAGAGTGCGAAGCGCTGACGACTCGAGCGGAGGCCTTGGCGCGGGAGTTTGAGAGGGGCGCGCAGTAGGGCAGGAATCCTTCTGCGAACGCACGCGGTATCGTGGGGGAAAAGAACGCTAATTATGTACGTACCTTCACAAGGACATGCGAGCAGGTCTATGTGATAAGAATGATCTAAACTTATCCTTTTGTATCTGGTCGGATCAGGGACAAGTCAAGCCCCCAGGGCAATATAATGCGCCACCTTCGCCACACACGACGACGTCTCATTCGTACGCAGTCAAGGAGCTTTGTATCGGACCCACCGCGAGGATCTGACGCGGCGAAGAATGAAGAAGCGAGGATGGTGGACAGCCGACGTGGTAGTGGCAGTGGCGATGGCCCTGCACTCTTTAGTTTCGGCGTTCGAGTTTTATCCGCCGTTCCTGCCCGACTACATTGCTGCGAACGAGACGATCACGCATGTCGAGCTACGCATCGCTCTCAGTGATACTGAAGCCATTGGAAGCCAAGTGCGCGTGAGGCCAACGAGCAGCTCGATCCATTTCACGCCAAGCGAAATTCTCTTTGGCAGTACGTACCCCGATGTCCAAGTGCTGGTGATGATTGCACGCGAGCCCGGGGTAGCGACGATCAAGTTTATGGCGCAAGTCGAGACCGTGCAAGATGGGAGTTTCAAGGTCTCGGAAGTGGCGAAAGAGGTTGACTCGCGACAGATCAATGTCTTGGCGCCGCCACTCGCCTACGCGATCGAGGATCCGCGATGGCACGGTGTAATTATCCGGAACGATTCGTTTGACGCGGCCGATGGCACGGTCTCGATCGCAACGTCTCCACTGTGGGCCACGATCCGCCACGGATACCCAAGCAGTGCATGTGGTGCGCAGGACGGAAGCAAAGCGTTATACTTCACGGCGCTCGGCGATCGCTTGGCAATGACCAAGCCGCTGAGCCTTGTTGGCTTCGATGGCAAGCTCCATTTCCAGCATCTCTATGGGTATCGCCCCAATGGGCAAGACTATGACGCCACGGGCGACAATCGCGTGTCGTGTGAGATGGTCGACAAAGGAGAAGAGATTGTCGTGAGTTACTTACCAGCGAACCAAGCCGAGACCAACGCGAGTGCGTGGCGTGACCTCCTGGAGGCGCCGGTGCCGACTGACCGAGGTCCTGAGTTCGCGGCGTACACGGTCGTGCTGCCGACGGCGGCAATGCATGAGCAGGCTCGATTCAAATGGCAGCAAAAAAACCACTCGAGTTTTCCCGTGGATCCGATTTCCGGTCTCTCACTCGCGGCTGTGATTGCTGGTGAGAATGACGATACCAGCATCCGTGGCGAAATGGGCGTGGCCGAGCGAGAGCTCTGGACCGTTCGCAACCTCTTTGACCAATGGGCGTTGGATGACGTGCGGCTCGAGGTGCGACTGCAGCCTCCCATTTTTCAGCACGCACATGACAAGACGACCCAGGTATTTACATTCAGTACTGGCTCGGGGGATGTGGAGGTCTCAATCGGCCATGCGTCAGTCATGGTCGACTCGCCCGTGCACGATACGTGGACCGAGTTCACAGTCGGCGACGGCACGCACGCGTTTCCAACGTGCGATATTGCCAACGTGGCCAAGGCCAATACGGCACAAACCGTTCGCGTGGAGATGAGTGGGTACGTCCATGCGATTGCGTGTCTGCTTCTCAGCCGGGAGACCTCAGCTATCGTCAGCAGCTTTCCAATACGATCGCCACGGATTCTTGTTCAGGCAAAGACCCCCACCATCTCCACGACTGTCGATACGACCACGGCAGTCGATACGTGGACCGTGCGCCTGGCATGCGATGGCTGCAGCTTCATGCGGTACACGACTTACTCACCCGCTACGATATTGATCGCCGTGGACGTGGGAGAGGAAAACGAGCCCACGTCTCGTATCAAGCCTAGCTGTTCGTTTGGCACCCGCATCGAAGGCGTGACCGGTTCGGTTCGTATCAATGCCAACAGCCAGGTCTTTGTGGTCGCGTGTGGCCCGGCGCTTCTTCCAAGTGACGTCACCAGCAGCTCACTGCTGAAGGTCGCGCCGCGTGCACCAACGTTCACGTTCACGTATACACCAACTACGATCACCAACAATTTCGAGGTCATGATCTCTCCGCCGATCGATACTACACTTGGGATCGCGTACACGGTGGGCGAGGCCAATACACTCGATCCCATTTGTCCAGTCCAAGATGAGGTATCTGCTGGGAGAAAGGCCGTCACGGTGCGTGCGTCCGACATGATCCGAGCCGTTTCGTGCTGCTTCGCTGTCCAGTGCGTTGACAGCGCGGTCTCCGTGTGGGGGCCCATCAAAGTGCAAGCAGTCACACCTCTCTTCTCCATGGCGTGCAGTCGCACCAAGCCTCTGACGATGGTGTTGCAAATAACGCCGGTCACGGCGGACGCATGGGTCCAGTACCACGTGGGTAGACCCTCGAATCCACTGGACTGCATCGAAACGACCCAGTCGCCGTTTCTTTCTGATGACCTCGAAGTGGCCGAGACCTCGACGAGTGTGTTTGCCGTGAGCTGTCTGCACGGACTTCAACCGAGCGATCAAGTCGAGATCCCCGTCGTGGTCGACCACTGCTGTTCCGGCATGGACGCGTTCCAGCGTGCGTCCTGTGCCCACGTGCTGTTACTCCACGACGACTTTGGCACTTGCCTCGATATGGCCAAGTGGCAAAAGCTGACGACTCAGTGGGGAGGGCCAGACGTGAACGGCGGTGTCCACGCCAGCAACGTGCAGTGTCAACGCGATGACGTCCGTTCGAAAAACGTACTGCATCTGGCGGCCCACGGCGATCTCTTTGCCGGTACATCTCCCGTGGGTAGCCGACGCGTCGATAGCGATGGCTCGCTGCAAACTCGTACGATCGACGATCTGTTTCTCGAGTGGGCGCTCGACGGCGTGTCGCCCACACCATGCAGTGAATTGGATCGCT
The DNA here is from genome assembly GCA_023335935.1 of Pythium phragmiticola. Lineage (NCBI taxonomy): Eukaryota > Oomycota > Peronosporomycetes > Pythiales > Pythiaceae > Pythium > Pythium phragmiticola. The sequence continues at coordinate 33,576 of JAADWA010000165.1, forward strand.
GTCCAGCACGCCGCGTGGGGGCTGCGATCCAGACGGCAACACTCAGTGCCAACGCTGGCGTGATGGCGATTCGGCTGCAGCCTTGCCAGCACTTTGGCACGTTAACCCAGATTTGGTGGGGAGATTACGCAAGCCGCGACGATGAGACGCTTCAGCAGGCTGCGTTTCTGCCGCTATGGAAAGCTGGCTTATACCAGGCCAAGACGGCGCCCGAGGTTTCGTTTGTGGTCTCGCCCCCGTCGTCTCTTCCTCTTGAAGATCACGGCGTTGGTGGCAATGGTGAATCGCCCTTTGTCGAACTGTCCCTGCAATGGGACGCGTCGATCGGCCGCTCGAATCTGTACGTTAACGGCCGCCTCGTGCACAAACAGACACTCAACACTGACGCACCGAGTCTCGCTACGGCACCTCTCTCTATCGGCGTGTGGTTCCCGAACGCCGTGGCCGGCGAGCCGCTGTTTGCGACATGTGACGTCGTCATCGACGAAGTGCACATTTTCAAACCGGAGGTCACGGGCGATCGGTGGTGCGATTTCGAGGACGTGAGTCAAGACGCCGTGCCCTGCGTTTCGGATCGTGATTGCCACGACTGGGTCTATACGAATTGCTTGATGCCGATCCACGAGTCCGTATGCATAGCCCACCGAGACGAAACGCTGCAAGTCGCCCCCAACACTTCTCCACACGCCGGGGAGGAGAGCGACGACGAGGAAGAAGTCGAGCGGACCGAGTCTATGAGTAAAGACAACGCACAGGCACCAGCTACGCAATTCTTCTGTCAGTTTCGCTTACAGCCCACAGCCTCGCAAGCCGACCCGACTGAAACCCTGCAGTCCACGACCGAGATGACGCAGCGTGTTGTGGGTCTGCAATGGCCCACGGAGGAAGGGCAGAGCGAGACAACCACAGTGGCTCTTCCAGAAGACAGTGATGGTTGCGATTGAACCTAGTCAAGACAATTATTGTGAATACTGCTTATACGAAGCAATAATTGTAGTTGTGGAGATGATCCATTGAAATTGGACCTGCTGTCGACCAGAGACTACGTGAGCGACGCGTGAAGCGCCTGGACGATCGCCTCGAGCTGTTGGTTCCCGCCGAGTTTGGTAATGGCTTCGTGGATTTGTTCAACCAGTTCATCCAACTTGGCCTTGGTGCGCAAGAACGCGCCCGTTTCTTTGAGGTACTCGACCGCGTACTTTTTGAGCTCGACGTTTTTCGTGCGCTGCTTGAGAATGCTGATAAGCCGCGTGTCTTCCGTGTCGCCACGGATCCCGAGAATGATCGGGTACGAGAACTTGCCCTCCGTGAGGTCCTCGCAAAAGCTCTTGTTTTCCATGTAATTGTCGTCCAGCAAGTTGATATAATCGTCGCGGATCTGGAAATACACGGCCAGCGTGTTGAGCAACGGCACAAAGTCCAGTGTGCACTTGCTGAACGCCTGGATGAGCCCGACGGCCAAGCGGAAGAGGCCTCCAGTTTCTACAATTCACACCATAAATGAGATTAGACTCCCTCCAAAACATGGGTTTGATGTACCCAGGAATACGACGTACTGCACTCGACCATGGTCACGTACTCGTCCTCGGTGGGGCAGACGCCCTGGTCGCGCCAGTAAATGTCGAGCCCTTGGCCCTGGTGGAGCCGTAGCATCTCCTCAATGTAGACGTTCATGGCGCGGTCGTTCTGGAGCGCAGCGCACTTTTGGAGCGAGAGGAAATACACATAGTTGGCGCAGTTAATGGTCGCGGGCACGCCATAGATCGCGTGCGCGACGGGTTTGCCGCGGCGCAACTCCGAGCTGTCTTCAATATCGTCAATCCTAGCCATAGCAGGCACCACCCGATCCCGTGAGCGACGGAGAACGGAGAGAAAAAGAGAGACAAGAGACCCACAGAAGACTGGCGTTGTGGAGCTCGTCGACAATAGATTTGATGGCCTCCACGGCGTCGTGCGGCGCCTGCAGCCACGCTTGGAAGGCGTCAACCAAGTGGCCGCGGACATTCTTCCCCGGCAGCGCGCGCATGTACGCGTAGGGCTCGAGGAGCCGCTTGTCGGTCAGTGTCACGTGTGCCATCTTTCTCCTAAATGACATGTGCCTTGAAGAAGAACTTTGCCACGTCCCCACTCTTCATCAGCAGAAGAGTGGGGACGTGGCAAAGGGTGGCATCCACTAATTGGTGGAATATATTGTGTCAAACGGCTTTAGAAAGTACTCTGGAGCTTTGATTGGCTGAAATGATGGGGTGACGGTTAGAGACGAATGACCTTGGGCTCCTTCTGCGACTGCCGTGGCTGCAAGCACATCTCGCGGCAGGCGGCAAGCGCGTCGTCCGAATCGATGGCACGCAATGCAAGCATCGTCTTTGCGTGGCTAATAGGACCAGGCCCCAGTGAGACCAATGTGAGGGGTTAGTTCCAGCTGCCACCATCATAAACTAAAGTTGCTCCACAGCTGGGAAACGTACCGCTCGTGCTCTTCTGCGAGCTGCTGCTGCTGATCCGCAAGCTTCTTTCGAAGCGCCTCAATCTCATCTGACTGAGGCTGACCGTCGCTGCCATTCTCTACGGTGACATCCCTGGTCGCTGGGGCGACAGAAGCAGAAAGCGTCACGTCAAACTGGAGCAGCTCGCGCATCCACGCGGCGTTCCGCTGGTGGCGCTCGAACGCGTGGTGGCGCACGACGCGCAGCTGCTCGCGCTCCTCTCGCGACAGCTCCACGGTGGTCGGCCCCGGTGGCGCCGCGACTTGGTGGGGGCGAGCTGTTCGAACTTGGTGCATTGTGGTGTTCTTTGGGCGGCTCCAAGTGTCTGAGCCGTTACAAACAGGTATTGTAGGCATAGCAGTTATAAACTGTTTGTCGATACAGTAAATGTTAGTTTCTGATCTGTCTCCGATGAACAGCACGTCCGTCGGACGGTCCAACGACCTCCCAAGGAGAAACGAGAACGGAGACTCAATCTTCACGTTGTGGCATCTCCTGCGTCTTGTAATGAGACTCTCATCGCGGTTCCCACGATTTGGCTCGACCGCAACCTTGTACTGAAGTAATTGTCCAGCATCATTACCCTAAACCCTAAACCCTGTACCCACGCCGGGTATAGTATTTTACGTCCACTATTAATACTATTACGCTGTGGTATTTGCCACACTGGCGAGATTGATCTCCCACCCCATACTATAATAATAATCACGGGGTATTGTTTGCATTACGCCTGATTCAGCGGTGAACAGGTCTTTTTCCCCGTACTACATGTGTATCCACTGCAACCATGGATTTTGAATTTCCAAGTCGATGTTGTTTCAGTGTGGACTCTCTCCCTGCACCAAGCCCCTCCCACTGTGAAAGTACAGCACCACCTAGACCTGGCAGACTGGATGGGAGGGAGTGGCTGCAGACGGACCTCCGATAAGCTAAACAGTTTTGCCGATGGATGCTTGGTGGAATGAATCCACGTCAACTTCAAATTAGGTGGGGACAGCGGCTGCGTCTGGACGAACATCCCCTCCGCTGCTAAACAAAGCGCAATCACTTTCCCGATGAATTACACGGGTATTACTTTCTAGAGCTCTGACTGGTGGTGTAATATAATACAACTTGATGTGAACAGCGGTACGTATATTTATGGGAATTCTCTTTCAATGCTGGCGTCTGTTGAGGTACATGGATAGCGTGTTCATCCTATAGTAAAATGCGTGGGTGGATTCTATATATGTATACAGTTCCACTCCCTTTCGCCGTCCTGATAGGCGACCTTGAAGTGTTAGCTGGGCTATTAGAAGACCGTAGTGAAAGTAGCGCGGAGGAACCAATCATTGTCGGGCGAATTCGAGCATGGATAAGTGGAGCGGCAAAATGGCGACGGTTCGCGCTTTGGGGCGACTATAATCATGCAAGATGTCGTACCAAGGGCGGCAGTGCCGCCGCGGCACAGCGCTGGGCAGCAAAGTCAAGCCCAGTGGGCTGCAACCAGCGGGCGGTGTACAGTACGGTGCAGTACAGATAAAAGCCCGCGGGGAGGTCCCTTCTGCGCATCCTCTCTCTGCCTGGGTTCATAATTCCACTCTGTGGAGAACTTCCCCGTCCATTTCTCTGTGTTCTGTGTACTGCAGTAGGCATCATCACTCCTGTAGATTCTCCAGATTATTCCAGGCAGTACTGTATCATACTGTACACTGTAATGGATTGTGCTCTGCAATACGATACTCCCCGCGGACAGTAATGTCCAGTAGGCATGAAGCGTTCACAGTTCACAATGTTGTGAAGGATAGAGAAACCAAGCATCTTCTGACGTCATTGGTCAAGGGTGCCGTCGGCCTTTTCCCATTATAATGGAAGTTCTGCAATCGGTTGATACTCGGAGATGTCCCGTTGTTTGGAGGGTTCATGCTCAGCATGCAGCATGAGACTGGATACGGTGCACTACACTCGTATTGTGAATTCTGGCCAAATTTCCACCGCTGGGCGATTGAAATCGATCAGGAGTTTATCATTGGTCGAATAGATTCTGCTGAAGGCGTATGATTGGCTTTTATAGAGACAGTTTCGATCACCTACCCCTCTGCACGTTTGTATGGGGTTTTGCCTTCGGAGCGGTTTCTGGAGGTTGAAGCGGACTCGGAAACTATGAGTAGAACTCCCAATAGCTGTTTGCCTTCCATACGACCCGTGACAGCTCATTGGAACTTTTATCGTTGCACGAATGCACTTGAGTATAAGAACAGCACAAAGACGTGATACTATTCCTGAAGATGATGATGATGCAAGGAAACTCTATTGTGCGCAGTGAATGCACCCTTTAGCTTCAGAGTGAATCGATATCCCTAATGATACCATCGGTCACGTGACGCCGCTCCTGGTTCGACCCCTTGTCTGATCCATTCGCCATACAGATACAGATGCGGCCTTCTTCACTTTTAGATGCAGCGGACTTTGGGCTCATGCTGAAGAGACTGTGCATCACCATCACTGCAAACTGCAAAACTGCACAACAATATTGCTTACGTACGGCGTAACACCGTAAAGTCTGTAAAGGTTGATTGCTGGGCTCCAATACGTGCGTAGAAGTTCTTATTCTCTATAAAGCACAAATAGTCCGTAAAAAGTCCTCTTATGTGTTCACCTACAGCAATCCAAGATGTCTAGGTAGAAGGACAGCATGGTACAGATGTTCTCACATGTAAGTAAAGTGTGAGATTTAATGCCCGCCTGTCTGACATGACATTTGCTTGTACACTTGTCTGAATTGCCCGCAATGCTACCTTTATATTCTGTCAGACGAGGCATTCTAAGACTGTGTACCTTTTCCCGTACACATAAGTACATCTGTAACATGCATACTGTACTACTTTTTGAGCCTCCAGTAGACTTTTTAGTTCAATAGAGATATATTGTGTGTATTCCTGAATGACCTTTTGTGGTAAAGTGTGGTCGTTCACATAGAACTGACTCCAAGAGGTGACTTTCATGGACAAATGATCAGTCTTGCTGTCAGTATGGATGCTGACTTTGTCTCGCCCACGCGCTGCATCGAATCCAAACTTTGCAACCACTCACGGGAGAATCACCAAGACCAACTAACGAACAGTCTCTTCGTCTGTCTCTTCTGAAGAGACATGGCTAGAATGAACACTACTGTACTGTACATATTATGTCATAAAACGACCTTGAGGGTCCATTTTGCGAAGAAATACAGTACTTTAGACAATAATATTTCATTTAGTAGAATACAGTACTGAATGTGCTGTATTCACCAGGTTTCATTCATACTTCACCCAAAAGGCGCTTTTCTACACTGTAGACTTTTCAACAGTCTGTTGCATATTAAAAATCTCACTCACACCATACGTGAGAATAACTGTTGGCAACAGATATTCTCACGTGTAAGGTGTGAGTGAGATTTTATTCTCATCCTGTCTGACATGGCAATTGTCTGGTACATTCTACTGAATATCCCTCTTTCGCTAACTGTATATTCTGTTAGAGGGTGTATTTTATAATTGTGTACACTTTTCCTTACACATGAGAACATCTGTACTTTAAAAGCTACATTGCATGTATAAAAACGTGTATGTTAAAAAATGCCTACAGCTATTATAAAAGCTGTTGGCGCATCAGAACGTGCTACGCCCCACAGCTATTCATATAGCTGTGGGCACAAGAGAACGTGCCACGCCCAAAGATCCCTCCATCGCCCCTACGTTCAGTATAGCTTAGGCAATTCAATATGCGCTGAAGTGTTGCCTATCGCCGTCCCTCCACAAGAAGAGCATGGGAAAGGCTCAGATTTTGGGTTTGCTGACCGATCCAAAGCAAGAATGACTTGACAGATTCATACTTTGTGTACTGTATGATTTGCCTTCACAATGTCCCGCGGCCAAGGACCGCCCACTCGATTTTCCATTTTCCAGATTGTGAAACCGAATTCTGATGCACACACATACAAGCCGCAACGCTTGAACGAGTGAGCAGTCCGTCGTGGAGATGGAATGATACGACAGCGAAAGGAAAGAAGAAGCTTCGACTTACCGCCCACAAAGCAGTGAGTTTCCCGACAGGGAACTGGATCCTGCGCCACCTATAGAGGAGACTGTGTCATCAGTCCGCCATCGGTCCACGCGGGGATCTATTGGTAATCAATCACCGCGGGTTCCAAACTGCGCGCCAGCCTTATGCTTAGGCGACACCGAATTGCATTCGCCAACTTGACGCGGCGAACAAGAACCACTTTCAATCGCGCAACCATGTCGTTCCTGTGCATGCACGTTTCACCGCTCGCAAGACATGATCCAAACGACTTTGTCATGTATTCCGAGCTCTCCGTAGAAGCGCCAGAAACGGTAGTCGCGGCCGAGGGGTTGCTCGGTGACCCGAGTCATCATGCCCATTTGGACGGCAGCAACCCCATTGTGTGGCTGGCGCACGAGCTGATGCAGTGCGACGACGTTGACTGGCTCAATTCCGACGACGACGCGCATGAGTGGTGCGTAGTGCCTGTGCCCACAACACTCGCGTTTGCGTTTCCTCAGTCGTCCACTTCTGTCGACTGCGCCAGCAACACGCCGAGTGACAACTCGGTCGGCTTGAGCGACGCTGAACACTGTGGTCCACGCTCTGCCCAGTACGACCGTGGTGGTTGCAAGACGGAGAAGGACAGCACTATGGACGGCTTGGCTGTCAAGCTAGATACCTTGGCCATCACGGCGGCCACACGTGATCCGCGGCCCAAAGTCAAGCACGAGGAGGACATCAAGGTGCAATTGGCTCACGCGAAGTGGGTGGGCGGAGACATGCGTCAAGAGCTCCGCCGCCGTCGCCAGCGAGGATACGAGCAAAAATATCGCAAGAAGAGACTGGTACGTGATGCTTGTCTATGTGATGTTATGGTTTATGGGAACAGAGAAACTAATAACGTCGAGTGGAATGCGATTGCAGAGTACGTACAAGGGCATGCTCAGCGTATGGGCCAGAAAAGAGATCGAGCTGCACACACGGATGCAAGAGCGCATCAAGCCATGCGTGGTGAATTTCCCCACACCTACGTATGAGCAACTCCTCCAGGAAGAGAGAGCTGCCCGCCTCGACCAAGTGCATCTCAAAAGCCTCGCCAAGTGGTGCATGATTTTCCAGATTCGCATTGATAGCGAGATCAAGCCACAGCTCACACAGGAGGCCTGGGCAGCGCTCGACTGGTCGTTGCTGGGGGCGGGCGTCACCAAGCCCTTCCGTCCGTTCCGCTACACGTTTGAGTGGTAGCTCTTCGTGGGAGTCCGCCGCTGCAAAAGCAGCATACTTCCTTTGTCTTCCCTCGCCTCTGTGAGTGGGAAGTTTTATTTTATCGACGGGCTATCCATGCGTCAACTCTCCACCGTCTCTCTACTAGTAATTCGCATTGACCTACAGATGTTCTCATTTGTAAGGAAAAAGGTACAGAACTATAAAATCCCTTGTCTGACAGAATATAAAGGTAGCCGTGCTGGCAATTCAGTCGAATGTAGCAGGAAAATGTCAAGTCAGACAGGGAGGAACCTAAATATCACGGTTTCCTTACACGTAGGAATAGCTGTACAATACGACTCTATTTTTAATAGTATGTCCGATGCGGACGATTGGCTCCCTTTTTTTGCCATTGCTCATTTCGCTATGGACTAAAATGTCCGATGCGGACGGTTGGTGAGCCTCACTTTTTTTGCCATTTCTCATTTGGCTATGGATCTATTGCGAAATGAGGCTGTATGGCTGCACGTTCTCTGCTACTTCCATGTGCGACCTGGCCACGGCGCACAGTGATAAAGTACAAACCAGCACGTACGAATCCCTGACGCATTGCTGTCCAGTGTCGCGTTCTTATTGCCAGAACAAGGGTGATGTTCATAGCTCATTGCTGCTTCGCCGAATATATCGCCAACTCAAGTGACTTATCCTGGCCACCATCCCGCATAGTTTGGTGGCTCACAGAATCTCCAACCTCGTACAGTACTGCAGGCTGGAGCTGAATGCACTCAAGCTGGAGGTCAGACAGTGGATCTCGCGAGGGCAGACCAGTCGGATCAGAAGCAGGCTGCTTCAAGCAGCTGATCTGCCGTACTATTTGCTTTTGTTTGTACTGTACTGGAGTGCATACTGTACTTCGAAACCCAGGGTGTACACTGTGCCGCTTTGTTGAACACGGACACCAACGTCACTGGCCACCTGACGTGTACCGTATACGGTACGTACACATAAATTTACATGAGTACGTACTCGCCCACTTCTTATGGAAAGCCTTCTATGCAAAGGCTTGTCCACAGTCAGTTGAAATTCGTGGAACATAGAAAGTGGTACGACGAATGGATAGATGCACCATTTCCCACGACAACCTCGTTGGCATTCAAGGTGCACTGAGTCGATGACCCTTTGAATATATTACTGTAGGCTTCACAAAGAGTTTCACCATGACTTAGCGGTTGTCACAAAGAAGGTTCACCGTGACTTAGCCATTGTCACATAAGAGTCGGATGTACTCGCGAGCGGGCCACGCCATGTACGCTTAACGCAGCACGCCCACAGTAAGGGCTGCCCCCTTCAAAGCTTCAGCTAGCGCCTTGTGCTCCAGAACAGGACCGCCGTTAAAAAAAGCAAAGAATGCGTACACGGCTGACACGGTATTCAAAGCGATCACGGCCACGATCTTCTCGAGCTGTAGATGGGTTGCTTCGAGGACTGCCTACATGCCCGCATCGACATCGTCCGTAAGACCGTCGCGCGTGATAAACGATCCCTGCAAATAGCCAACTGTCGTTCGATGGAGCCGCGCGACTGCCTTCTCGGCGTTGTTAAGGTCCTGGGCGTCTTGCCCAGTCCACTCGTCACGCTCTGCTGCCGCGCCTCCGATGTTCTTTTCCCCCGCCATCAGTTGTGTATACGAAGCTGGATCTGGCCCGTCCGTCATCATCGCGTCTGTGAGTTCGGAGAGGTCTCATGGTGAGTGCAAGTGGGAATCCGCATTTCACAAGATGAAACGAGCCGTCGACATGGGTCTCTCGCTCTTGTCAACGGGTCCATTCTCATAATTCTCGTTGATTGTTGTTGTTGTCACCTGTGGCAGTTCGAGGACAAGCTTAAGTGCCAGTACCGGTACTGTACTCACTGCCATACACTTTTGTGTAGACAAATCCCGCCACGAAAACTGGAGAATGATTCTGCAAGGCTCCCCTTTGTAGCCATCCGCTTGAAATGGCTACCCATCTCCCAACATTGGCGTGGTACACCTAATCTTATAAACGGTGTGGCCCACGCTAAAGTATTCGAAGCCCCATTACCCACCTCTTTTACTGCCTGGTGAGGCAGACCTGAACAGACTTGACTTGAAACTGAGTACTATTAGAGTGCGTTAAACGATTCCTATAGCCGAGGGCATTCCTCATTTTAGTCCTGCGCTATGCGCAAGATATGGCGCGTGTGCCATTCGCTGTAGTCCGACAGCAGATAGCTGTCCAGCGTTGCGGTGTGCCTCCAGGTGCTACGGTGTGTCGTTTGCACACTGGATTGTAAGTCCATGGCGGCGTTAGCAGCCGGGTCGGCCATCTTGTTGAAGGCTCGAAGGTGGTGCTGCCATACTGCCACGCGTACCTCGTCTGCTAGCCGCCGTGCCTCGCTGTACAGTGGCTTCAGCAACTTGGGCGGTACTCGGCCAGCTGCCGGAGAGTAGTTGCCGCCGGGGGTCTCTCAGCGTTTTCACGCGCGGTAGTCGTTCGAGCAGCCCACGAGTGGTGGCCCGCTGGACGCCTAGCGCGTAGCTCGTCGCCATCTCCGTTGTCCACTGCTGTGCTCCGTCGTCGATGTTGTGTCGCCATCTCGGCTCTCCCCACTTATCAGTACACATCACGTTGAATAACCAATCGTACTTAAGTGAAAAATAACTGTAGCGAAGCACTCCAGTTCCCGCCTATTTGAGCTTGGATTTCAAACCGCTCCTTCCTTACTCCCACGCGCTCCAAAATGACGAATGAGTACGCATTTCCCACCTCTCCGACCACCTCTGGATATGAGTATGACGTGTCTGCGACGGGTTCTTTCACGCACAATGAAGTGATGGGTGCGTGCGCGAGTGGGAGCGAGGTCGCTACGGTACAGTACCTCTTTCGTATTGGACTACTGAGGCCGCAAATGCTCTGCCCGCAATGCGCGCACCCGATGACTTTGTGCGTGAATCCTGTCCGTTGGCGCTGCAATCGAGCCACGTGCAGGCGGGCGCTCTCCGTGCGAACGAGCAGTGTCTTTTTTCACTCTAAGCTGCCTCTTTCCAAGCTGGTTATCATCCTTTTCTACTTCGCTACTGGAGTACCGGCGACGAGAGTGCGCGACTACGTCAAGGCGTCACAGAAGGCTATCACCGAGTGGTATGACATTTGTCGCGGAGTCTGCTCTAAGGAGATGATCGGTGTCGATCTCAAGGTGCGCAAATCAGCTCCGCGAACTAGAAAGTGGCCTGCTGAGTAACGCTATTATGTTATGCCAGGTGGGCGGCCGTGGTCATGTCGTTGAGATCGACGAGACCTCGCTGGCCAAGAAAGCCAAGTACAATCGTGGCAAGCGGCACAATGACTTCTGGGTCTTCGGGGGATTTGACCGTACATCAAAG
>JAADWA010000166.1:0-44651 GCA_023335935.1 Pythium phragmiticola
CCCCCCCCCCCCCCCCCCCCCCCCCCCCCCCCCCCCCCCCCCCCCCCCCCCCCCCCCCCCCCCCCCCCCCCCCCCCCCCCCCCCCCCCCCCCCCCCCCCCCCCCCCGCCCCTCACATGGATACACTTTGAAGACCTTCACTAAGTACGAATCCCTTGACTAAGTGCGCTGCGGACTTAGCAATTGTATGGAGAATATCCCGTCACAGAGGAAAATGGTGGAGGAGACCGCGACCGTGACGGCGCCGCGGCGGTTCGCGCCGAACGGAGCGAAAGCCGCTCTCCACGGCGGCGCGAGGGAGGCGAAGCAGCCGTCGTTCGTGTTTCTGCGCGTCAAGCGCAAGCGCCACGAAGATCCAGTCGAGTGTCTGCTCGTCGCGAGCGAGCCCGAGGTCAAGCGCCAGCAGCGCGAGACCGCGACAGCAGTAGGCGAGGCGCCAGCGTCTAGTGGAGACGCCACTGCAGCAGCACAGGCGGCGCCCAGCGCGACGCAGCAGCACGATCTGCTGGCGGCGTTCACGAAGCTCTCCACACGCGAGCGCGGGTTTGTGTTCACGCGCATCGACACGCTCGAGTCGCATCAGCTGAGCGACGCGAGCGATGCCAAGTGGGCCGAGCGGCTCAAGAAAAAGGCCAAACAGCAGCGCGTGAACGCCAAAAAGGCCGCCGCCGACAAGCCGCTCGCGACGACGCAGCAGCGCGCGCAGCAGCAGCAGACGCGGCTCAAGGAACGGCGCCACAGCGACGCGCTGCGCACGCGAGGCCTCATTGACACGCCGCCGAAGCAGCCGCTCGAGATGCGCGAGCACAAGACGCTCGAGCTCTCGGGCGTGCGCATGGTCGAGCTCACGACGGTCGCGGTCCCGGGCACGGCGGCCTCGTCGTCGTCATCGTCGTCGTCGCTGACCGTCAACGGCGCCGCGCTCGGCGTCAAGCGCGTGATGAACCCGTACGAGCGTGAGGTGGACGAGGCCGTGTGGACGGCGTTCCAGCGCAACGACTTTAGCGCCTTTTTCCGGCTCTTCCACACCCACCGTCCCGACCGCCGCGTGGACCCGGCGGCGTTCCAGCGACCGGCCGACGGCAGCACGATCCTCATGGCCGCGGCGATGCACGGCCGCGCCGACGTCATTGAGGCAGTGCTGCGGTCCAGCGCCGCCAACGTGCTCCACGAAGACTGGAGCGGCGCGACCGCCGCGGCGTTTGCACTGCGCGCCGGCCACGTGAGCGTGCACACGGCGCTGCTCGCGTGCGAAGCAGCCGAGCGCGAAAAGGAGTTTGTCTACGACGTCTACTGCATCGACACGAGTGCGCAGCAGCAGCAGCAGCATGACGCCGTGGCGAGCGACCTGTCGGCCGCGCCGGTCGTGTCGGTGAGCTCGGCTGTGCAGCGCTGGCTCACGCAAGAGGCCGACCAGCGACTCGACGACGCCGACGACGTTGACGACTTTGTGCTCGAGTCGGACCAAGAGGACGACGTCGACAGCGACGGCGACAGCATCGACTCGAACCACGAAAACTATGCGTTCAACGACTACCCCGACGAGGAAGATGACGACGACGACGGGTCGGACTACGACTCGGACGACTCGGAGCAGGTGCGGTCTTTCTTTCTCTTACTCTCTCTCTCTTTCTATCGGATTTACCTGAATGGGGTTTTGTATTGTGGTCGTGTAGGAGCTCCGCCACCGCGCGGCCGGCTCAGGGAAGTCGCGTCGCGTCGACGAACGGGTCTGTGCCGACGAAGTCGACTATTAACGTCCCAATTAATATTTAGCAATCCACTTTATTTTCTTCCACTATTGTCTCGTTCAAATTAAGGCGATACCGCTGGGTGGATGTCCACTAGTGTATCGCCCCAGCAACAAGTCGACGGCCTGGCGCGCGGCGGGCGACACGGGCACCCACTCGCGCCCGTCCATCTCGTCTTGCTGCCGCTGCAGCTCGAGTTCCTGCTCGTGCCTGAGCTCGTCGAGCAGCTCGTCAAAGCCGCGGCCGTAGCTGATGCCATTGCCAAAGATGCGCACGGGGCGGTCGTGGGCCTCGAGCAATTGCTTCACGGTCGAATCCACGAGTCCCGGTCGCCGCGTGTAGTAAATGGGTACAATGTGCTTGCCCTTGTCCTCGGCAAACGCGAGCTGATCGCTCACGAGCTCCGTCTTGACGCTCTTCTCCGAGAGCACAACGAGGAAAATGTCGCACTGCAGGATCGCGTCCTTGGCTGCGAGGATACGCTCCTTCATGCTCGCGACTTTCGAGATCGAGTCGAGCGTGACGGGGATCTCGTGCCTCCGTAGCTCCTCCTGGAGCTTGGCCACAAACTCGGCGTGGCAGTCGCCGTGGGACAAGAACACGGACGTGCGCTGGAGCGGGTGCCGGGACCCGCGCGGCAGGACCATCGAACGGCGCCGGCGGCCCAGCACGTCCCGGACCACGTCGTTGAGTGTGCGTCGCTTTGCGTTCGATCCTAGGAAGAGCCCGCCGCGGTTCGTGCGCGGCGACGACGTTGCCCTGTTCCGCTCGCCTGTATCGCTGATCGAGGCGCTATCGATGCCCGTGCCCGTGCGCTGAATGTAGAGCGAGCGCGAGCGCGAGGTCTCATCGTGGTCGTCGTGGTCGCCAGTTTCGCTGCCGCCGACCGCTCGTGCGAGCCCGAGGTCGTGGAGCTCGACTTCGTCGCGGAGGCCGTCAATGAGGTTCTGGAGGCTTCGCTTGAATTTGGCGTCGTCCAGTTTGAACCGCAGCTCGCGCGTCTCGTCACCTCCCGGCGACGGCACGGAACTGCGACGCGACGCAAGGATGGCATCGCGAAACGGCACGAGCTGTCTCGTAAAGAGATACACTTGGAGCTCCTCGGGCAAGTTCATGGTCGCGATCGTAATGGCCATGACCGGCACGCGGTGCTCCTTGGCGAACGCGAGCTCCTCCATGCACACGGGATTGCGTTCAAAGCCCGGCGTCAAGACACACACGACCGCTGAGGCCCGGCGCATGGCGTCCATCGAGTGCTGCGCACTGTCCGCGTGCGCGTCGCGCATCGACACGGTCAGGTAACTCTCCTCAATGCCTTGCTTCAAGTGCTCGGCCAGTTGACGGTACACCGAGTCGTACGAAATGACAATGTCGACCCAGCGCGAAATGAGCTTGATCGCGTACAGCTGCTCGGCCGACGCGCAGCACTTGATGGCCGGCTCGCCCAGTGCATTGTAGCTCGCGAGGCGGGCGTCGCCGTGCTGGATGAGCGCGAGCGCCGCCTCTTGGTGGCCCTCCCGCAATGCCAAGTGGAGGCACGTGTCGCCGATCGCTGTCGGTAGTGGTGCATTGATATCGACGCCGTACAGGCGAAAGAGCTCGACGCACGGGCCATTAAGAAGGCCGCCGGCGGCACTGAACGCGAGCGGCGTGAGTCCGTCGGCGTCACACTGCAGCGGATTCGCGCCAGCCTGGAGGAGCACGGCCACGGTCTCCACGTGGCAGTGGCGCGCTGCCCAATGGAGCGGCGAGCGGAGCCGTGCGTCCAGCGCATTCACGTCGGCCTTGTGCGCAAGCAGCTCCGTGGCAACGGCGTGGCGTCCCATGATGGTGGCCCAGTGGAGCGGCGTGCGGCGATAGACACCGTCGTGGAACTCGCCGAGCTGGTCCGTCGGGATGCCCAATGACAAGTAGTGCTTGACCGTCGGAAGGTCACCCATGGCCGACGCCTCGTGGAGCGGCGTGAGCGCGACGTCGGCGCCCCACTCTTTCAGTACATGTTCCAAATCGCTACGATCGTTCAGCATGGCACGCTGGAGCACCGTGACACTCATGGCGTTGCCCTTGCCAGGGACGACTAGAAAATTGGCGCGGTGGCGAATGAGCGTCGCGATGACATCGGCCGAGTCGGCGAGGAAAATGGGCGGCACGCGCTGCGACTGCGAATAGAAACTCGTCTGCGCAAAGATATTGATGTTGGCCTTGTGCGCCACGAGCACGTCGATGACGTTGGTGTGGCCGTGGGCCACGGCGACGTGGAGCGGCGAGGCCAAGACATTCGCGCTGCTCTTGCCGCGCCCTTGGAGCAGTTCGTAGAATGAAAAGGGCGCGCCCTGGGTCTTGTCGAGCAGGTCCGGATGGAGGCCGCCCTTGAGCAGGATCTCCGCCATGACGTCGTCCCCCAGGCGGCACGCGACGTGGAGCGGGTTGTGGGTCGTGTACGCAAACGACCAAAACCAGAGCGTGGGCGTCGCGTACATTTTGAGCAGATAGAGCTCGAGCTTCATCTTGGATTCGAGCACGCGCTCCATGACGTCGAGCAGCGCACGCGCCTTGCCGTGGTCGCGGTTCACGGCCGCCTCGAAGAGCCCACGGCGGAGTTCGTATTCCACGACCCAACTCGAATGGCCGAGGTCCAGTGTGATGCTGGTGTGGTTCGGAGAGGCGCCTTCGTGGCCAGCGACGTGAGCTGATCGACTCAACTCGTGCGGCTCTTCCGGGGAAAGCACGGTCGTGATGCGGCCCGAACTGGCCGGTCGCTTCTTAAAGGAGGTGGCGTAGTCTAGTTGGTCTTGGTCCAGTCCGACGCCAAGCTGGAGCTGCTCGTGGGCTCGAAGGCGGTCGAATTCCTTGGTCTGCAAAAGCACGCAGATGATGGTGAGGAAACCGAGCCCGTCGCTCATGGTGAACAAGGACGCCTTCCAGAGGGGCTGTTGGATCATCCAAAAGATGAGAATTGTGGTCAAGATGAAAAAGTAGAGCAGCACCAATTGGATCACGACAACGGTCTCGCAGAGCCGGAGCATCTTGGATCGCTTCAGGAGAAAGGGCTGCAACCTGGTCTCGATGTCGCGGAACGAGGACCGCAAGAACGCAAACGACGTCACAGGGGTGTGTCGGTCTTCTCTAGGAGGCGACGTCGACGCGTCGTCGACGCTGATTCGCACTGTCTCGTCCTGCTCGTCGCGGGGCTGCATCGAAATGACCGTGTAGAGGCACACGCTCGGCAGCGCCGACGCGCCGAGGAGCGTGTTGGCCATTTGGAAGAGCATCCAGAGCCAGAAGCTGTTCTCGTCGGCCGAGAAGATGGAGAGGAAGAGCATGGAGAGACACGCCGTGAGCGTCACGAGCGCCATGCGGCTCGCATAGTACGTGTTGGCGAGCTGCAGCAGCGCGTCGAAGCCGAGCCATTTCTCGGCCCACGAGCGCCGTGCCGGCGCCGCGTCGGCTTCGTCTGCGGCATCGCGGTTGAACGACAGCGACCGCATGGACGCGTTGCTCGACGTCCCCTGGTGCGTGAGCTTCCGGAGCAGCATGGGGGACGAAAAATACATACTGAAGTACTTGTCTGAGTTGCAGCAGACTGACTGACACGTGAAATCTATGGTGTATTTTTTTATTAACTTCGCCTGCCTGCCGAGAAAATACTGGTCATCATCACTCCAAAAAATCAGTAGGTACGCTGTACCTGTTTCTGGGTATCCAGTGCCGATCGGGACTCTTATTTAGAGCAGCAAGGTACTACTGTACACGTGTGGAGTCGGACCGCCCCATCTCCCCCCAATGACCAGTCCGACGGAAACTTTTCTTCGTTGGTTCAAAACGCAACCACTGTGTCTGCGAGGAGGGAGGGAATTGTCGGGTGTTCCGTAGTCATGACAGGACGGGATGAGTGTGCAGTCGGCCGAACCCAGACTGCAGAGGTCGGTCTCACAACTTCATGCACAGAGCGCAAGTTGATGGTGGCGGGATATGTACGTACATAAACATCCAGAACGGCCGCCGTCGTCATTTTTGCTGACCACGCAGGAGCTGTAACAGCCACAGCAATGAATAAATTACCAACGACAGATCCCATAATCAACCTTCGGTCGTGATCGTTGGGGATTTTGAAAACAGAGGAATAGTGAGTGCCAGAACAGGTCGGATCTTCTTCCCGACAAGTCGGCTCAGGAATCGAAAGGTTCTATGTTACGGTCACTTCATTTGAGTATGGGATACGTGTGAAAACAAAAACCCTAACCATCGAGTCAATAGAGTCCGTTTTTTGGGGAGAATTTGGCAAACATGAACAAGTGAGGGACGAGCTCTGTTGTGGTGCGGTCGAAAACTGTTCTGCTGTGTTTTTACCTAAACAAATTATGTAGCGAACCTCATTAGGAATATTCTTCGATAGAATTGCCTGGTCCATGTGGGAGGCCATTCAAAAGGAAAGTCGGGAGTGAGCGAACACGTAAAGGAAACGAGTGGGGAAGGGATAAGCGACGCGAGAGAACCAACGAGTATGTCGAAGCGACTTCGAACGAACAAGCCCAACGGTGCCGAGGTGACCGAGGTGGAGAGCTCGATGGCTCCCGCGATTCCGGCATCGGCGGGCGTTGTGGGCGACGAGAAAGGGGTTCGCAACGGAGCCAACGCCACGCGTCCACGGTCGGCCAGTGCATCTTCGACGACGAGCAGCAACGGCGTGCTGGCGATCGGTAAGGGCAAAGGTGCGTGAATGGCGAGTTTCGTGACGGTCCCATTTGACCCTCTAGGCTCACGTTATTGTGCGGCTTTGCTGTGTAGGATCGGCCACGCCGGAGAGCCAGCAAACCAAGCACGTGATGCTGCCTGCGTTTTTGTCCAAGACGTACGAGATCTTTAGCATGACCGAGTTCTCGAGCGTGTGTGGGTGGAACGCGAGTGGGGACACAATCATCGTGTCGCAGCTTGAGGCATTTGTGTCGATGGTACTGCCTCGATTCTTCAAGCACCGCAACTTTCCGTCGTTTGTGCGACAACTTAACTTGTACGGCTTCCACAAGACCGTGCTCGACTCGAAGCGTCTCGAGTTCCAGCACCCCTACTTCAAGCGTGACCGACCGGACTTGCTCCACTACATTAAGCGCAAGGTGTCGACGGGGCCAGCGCCAAACCAACAACAGACCGTAAGCCGCGCTATCCAGGTAGATGCATCAGCAACGATGTGTCCAACTTTGGGTTTCTATGAATGACTGACCGATCAGACTGTGACTGACGTGTTGCCCCTGTGGTGGTCTTTGTTTCTTTGCAGAGCTCACGATTGGAGGTTCATCGCGAAATTTCGGACCAGCTCCTCAAGGAAATGAAAGAGTTGCGTCAACGTAGCGATACCATGGAGAAACGTCTGAGAGAACTCGAGGTCGACAATGCGGTGCGTGGTGCATCTAATGGACTTCCTCGGTCTCAAGTACCTAATTGTGGTCGGTGTTGTATAGATCGTCCGAAGCGACAATATGAAGCTGTGGAAACACCTCGAGTCGGCCAAGGACAAACAGTTGATTATGCACGAGAAGATGAAGAAGATCATGTGGATCTTGTTTCAGATCTACCGGGGAAAGCAGGCAAGCATGCCCAAACTCGGTGGCCACGGCCAAGAAGACGCCATCACCGAAGAGTAAGTCGATTGCATTCTTGTTTCTTTTGGTATCAGGCTGTGCGAAAGCCGGAAGCTTACGAGTGGATTGCGACCCGTGATTTGCTTGCATATCCCTGCTCCCCGTGTCAAACTGCAATGTGCTTATCTCAGCTATATCAACAGCAGCAGACTCGGCCCCAAAGAATTCAGAGATGTGCTGCGGTTCCTCGCCATGGACGAGCCGGCGCTATTGCCTCATTCATCCACTGCCGCGGTCGAGACGACAGCTCTGAACGCCCGCAAGCGAAAGTTCGTTGAGGTTCCGTCGACGGATGGATCTTTCGGTGACGATCTCTTCAAGCTCGGTAAATTGAGCAATTTTTTCGAGGATACCGGGTGCATTTGTGGACATTAACGTTGTGGTATGAAGGTCCGTCGTCTGTTGAAGAGATTGGAAGCCCCACTCGTGATAATGTGCTCACGGCGGCTGCGCCATCCACCACTTCTGCGACTGCCGAAACTGCGCCGAATAATGTGCTCAGTATCTTCTCTCCGCAAGTCTCGGTGTCGAGAATCGCACAAGCCGAAACTCCTCAGTTCGCCGTGCCAAGACCTCTTCCAAGTGTCAGTCAGGCGGCCTTGTCTGATATTTCAAATCTTGCCATGACGGGTGCGCAGTCGACGGCGCTCACAACGGCTGCGACCAGTGACGCTGCGCATAGCGCTGTGGCGAGTATGGATCTCATTGACGATGATTTACCCCTGCTGAACGACACGGACCATTATCCATTCAGTGAAGGCGAAGAGGTATGTATCTTTTGTATCAATATCTCGGAAGATTTAAAACTAACCATTCACTTCTATGTGGATCATAGCAGCAAGTTATGCGGAGGTTGGAAGACTTTGAATCTTCACTGCTTGACGAGTACGACGTCGGTTGTCTGGACACCTTGCTTCAGGTTTGTGTTTTCTCTTGCTCTTGCTCTGATAGTTGATGCTGACGTGTGGATACAATGATAAACAGCAACTCAAGGCTGCAAACGCCGAGAAGGCGACAATCGCTCTACCAGCTCTGGACGCGGAAGAGTTGGTTGCAAGCCCGTCGGACGATGCAGCGCGTACGAGCGCGTGACTACCCAACGCAGTATGAGCACCGTCCGATCGTCATGACACCGAAGATGTTCAACCTCACACTCTATGAAGACCAACCAGCCTGATACAAAACAAAACAGAAACAACGTTGAAGTGACTGTATGTAAAGTCGATGTGCCGACTTTTATTTAAGATAAACAAAGTTTACGTGTCAAGCGAGCAGAACGCTCTTCCAGTTTTCAACTCCAGATCATGACCTTGGTTCCGGCTGTCTGGGAGTGTCATCTTTGGATCTGCGTTCAATGGGACTTGGCTCGCGCTGACGCTCGCGGCTTCGGTTGCGGGAAGATGGCCGTCGGTCGGGACGCTCGTAGCGCTCCAGCGCGTCGCGCAGTCGCTGAATTTCGGCGTTTTTGCGGCTGAGCTCGTGCTGTGCCGTGACGAACAGCGACGAGATGTTGGTCTCTAGCGTTTGGTTGCGCTCGCCCAGCACGCAGTTCTCTTGCTGCAGCACGGCGAGTTCCTTGCGCAGTTTATCATTCTCACTCTCGACGAGCTGCTTCTGCTGGAGCACCTCGGTCTTGGCGAGCGCGCTCGTGGAAGTGTCCAGATCGCCGTAGAGATCTTCGTCCATCTTAAGGTCTGCACTCACAGTTATGCTTTGGCGCCAAAATTGGATACCGGATATGACCTATAAAGTACGAGTTTCTTTTCGATAAAGTACGCCTGGTGCATTGACTGTGAGTTCTATTGAGCAAACGAAATGGACTCGCGGTGCACCAAATTCTGGGAGGATGGTCAGGCGCTCGTGCAGGCGGCGGGCGCAGACCCACAGCGCAAGTCGCAGACCATGGGCAAGATGCTCAAGGAGCTACGCACCATGAGCCGCTTCTTGCAGCGCAACCAGTCGCAGCGGTTCAGCGTGAACGCGCAGCAAAAAAGCGTCGACGCCATTGCGATGTACGTGACCTTCAGCAAGCAGCAGCACGCGGCCATCACGACCAGCGACACGCAGCAGCTCGCTGACGAGGCGTTGACGGTCGTTAAAGACGGTCTGGCGATGCCCTCTAATGTGTTTGGGACCAAGCAAAAGAAGCTGCTCTTCAAACGGTACAACGAACTCATTGCGATCGTCGGTAGCGACCCGGACGGAGCTCTTCAGATTGAAGGGCTTGAAGGCAATGCGGTAGCCGCACCGCGCATTGCATGGAGCGTGTTGGATATGGATAGTGATGGGTTTCTATCACTCCTGAATGAGGAGAGCGGCGAGATGTGCGAGTCAATTCAACTCGCCAAGAAGAGCACCGAGTTCAAGCAGATCAAGAAGGCGCTCGAAAAGGCAGAGATCACGGTTGTCACTGAGGGCGACGACGTCGTCGAAGTGAAAGTTGTAGCAGAAGAATAGAATGCCAAATTTTCCCTGTATGCATTAATTACGACGAGTCCGTTCTCTCCTACAAAGTGCTCAGAACATGTCGCCGCCCTTCTGCTGCTTCTCGCGACTCTCGCTCCAGGCCTTGGCGATCGTGCGCTTCATATCCTCGTCGCCGTCCTCGTACATGTCCTTCATCATGTCCATGATGCCAGCCGTCGGGTCACTCGACTTTTTGTCGCGGGTCTGTTTGTTCGGGTTCTTGGCCGTCAAGTTCATCCACGTGTTCTTGTTGTCTTCCTTCCACAGCGTGACCGACACGCGGTTCTTCTTCACGCGGTACGTGCTCTTGGAGACATTAATGGGCTTATCCAGGTGGTTCTTCACCAATCTATACGCATCCAAGAAGAGATCAATCTCTGCAGCATCTCCACCCAGGCTCACGCACTGACGCACCTGTAGTTCTTGCCGTGGAGTCCGAGGATCTTCAAGTCGAACGAATCCTTGGTGAACTTGCACGTCACGTTGTCTTTCGGCAACTCGCCCACGCCATCGACGCCAGACATGATGTGCACGGTGACCTTGTCCTTGCCGTATCCTTCATCCTCCCAGCCAAATCGGGAAATCTCGGTGTACACGTTGATATCTTCTCCGATATCAGCCGGCTTGGCCGCGTGCGTGCCCACCTTGACGGGTGCTGGCTTTGGCAGCTCTGGCGTTGCGTCATCGCTCGCCTCGTGCATCGGTTCATCCTGCTGCTCGGGCGGCGACTGCTGCTTCCACTGGGTCTGTTTGGTGTGCAGCAGTTGCTGCAGATCGCGCTTGTTCCCAGGGGTCTTCACCTGCGCCACCAGCGCCTCCAGCTCCAAGATCTCATCGAGCAACGTCTCACCACCTGCCATCGTCGCGTTGTTCCGTAGAAAGAAATGTGATATGTCGCGACGCCATCGAATTTTGCCGACAGGACGCCAAAATTCGTTTGTCCGTTTGGAAGGTCGATGGATGTTAACGGATGTTGTTCATTCCTTCATACATTCTCCAAGTTCTTCCAGGGATACCCTGAAAGATCGGACACGTGATGGGTTCTGTGCATCGATTCTAGAATTTTTTGTTTCAGCCAATGAGAATGACGTACTTTAGAGAACCCATAAAGTACAGTAGATTTGGCGCGAAATGGACCGCATCTGTGTGGGCCACACCGTGTGTTTTCTTTCTTTTCCCGCAAACCTCCACAACACGCATCAAAGAAAGCCCATGAAAGGTGGTGACGCTGACGGTAACACCGTTGTGTGTGGGACCACGACACGTGACGAGAAATCCATGGCTGCTGAAGTCGCACCGAAGAGCTCTGAGACAGAAGCGCAACTTCCAACTCCGCCGCCGCTGTCACCGACGGAAACCAACGCCAACGGACACGCCGATGCCGACGCCAACACGGACACTCTCATGACCTGCGAATCGACCGACAAACTGCTCGCTACGGACGATAGCTCGCAAGGAGCCATGTCGCAGGATGACGATCCTGTGCGGGACGCGCTGATGGAAGAAGTGCGCGAACAGGAGGCCGCCGCCCTCGAGCCGCCACGGTTTGAAGAACTCCCAACGGGTGGAGACGTCTCCATGGATGGTGGTGATGGCGATGACGCGACCGTAAACTACGAAACGGTTTCTGTCGAGGCGACTACGGACACAGAGGCGGAAGTGGTTGTCGAGCACCCGGCGGTCGAGCACGAGCGGCGGTGGTTTAGCGAACTGCCGGCGTTCGTGAAGCGCGTCTACGCCGACCAACCAAATCGGACAAAGGACCAGCAGTATCCTGAGCAGAAAGGTGAGCGGGATTATTCATTCGGTTCTCCTGTGCTAAACAGCGTCGTGTCTGATCATTCTACTGGTGCGTGGTGTATAGATCATGGATTCCCCGAGTGTGTGCCGTGTGCAGCCAACCAACGACGGGCCGTCTCGAGTGTCATGTGCCTGGAGGCAAACTGTCCATTCAAAAACAAGGCCATGTGCTCGTCCTGCTTCGTGAACGACCACATTGGACCCAGTGAAATTCTCCATGTACTACGGATCACGAAAGGTTTGACAATGCCGCATTAGTTGATGGCGGAAGACCAGAAGATTGGACGCTAACATGTTGGGCGGATGTTGTAGCTTGCCCTCAGTGCCATGAGAGTCGCGTCGCATTGTGGTGTGAAGCCTGTGACCTGTCGTTCTGTCGAGAGTGCTTTGTGGAAATCCACAGTGGCGTCAAAAAGGCCATGAGCCACAAAACGTATCGCTTGGACGGTCCGTTTTTTCATCAGCGTTTCAAGATCGGAGAGATCGGAGACGGAATACTTACTGTTATGTTCCTTGGGTGAACAGGTGCCTCTGGAAAAATGTTTTCACGAGCCAAGTGGTCGCCACATTTCCGCAGTGTCGTGCTAGAGATGCGGGACGAGCACATAAGGGCCGCCAAGAATGCCGCCAAGACCAACGGAAGGAATCCACGTCTCATGCCGTCGAGCGTTCTGCCACAGTTCCAGGGAAAGCGCGAGTCCAACGTGAATCTCAAGCGCAAGCGCTCAAACGATCCACCAGAAATCATTTGTATCGACGATGACGAGATTGAATCCGAAGTTCGCTCTTCTCCAACTTTGCGATCGCGACCCGTCTCGCCACCAGCGTCCGCACTCGAGATTGCAACATCATTGACGATGGAGACTCATCACCAGCCACTCCAGCAACGCGCACCACAGCTCGCGGTACCACCGATACCAGCACAAGCTGCAACGACCGATCAAGCTCTCATGACAAGAGCTGGATACTTCGCCGGCACTCCGATCACGCCGCCACCACCGGCAGCCACCCAGAGCTTTCATCCTGTGCCCTCATCTTCGGTGACATCGATGCCGGCGGGATCAATGCCGTACACTCAATCAGCAAGTTCGATTGGACCTGCGTGGGCGGTTCCGATGGCAACGACACCAACGCCATCCCAAGGACCAGCGTCTGTCGGAAGTGGCTCACCCGGTGGGACGACGCTGAGCAATTCTCTCAATCCGTTGGATCAAAATCCCATCGAGCAAGTGCTATACGATCGGCTGGATCGCTTGAACAACAACATGTCACACATCGAGCGGGTCGTCACAGAACTCAACGGCAAAGTTGTCCATGCTTCGTACCAGAGTGTCCAGGCGGCCCACAATCTCATGACCACGTTACAGCAAGAGCAGAAACAACTCGCGCAACTAAAAACCAAGCGAGATGTCGTTGTTGTCCAACTGGTCGCCCAGTCAAGGTCGATCATTCAGAAGGTCAAGATGCTGCGGCTCAATCTACTCGGGGATATTCCTCAAGTGCAATCGGCGTGCTATCGACGGTGTCTCGAACTCTCGATGCTGATCAAGCAAGCTGAAGCCGTGGTTATAAAACTCAACGCACGCATGAACGAGACCTTGGAGCAGGTCGGTACTGTGAGCTCTGAAGTGTTCCATCGAACCGTGTCATCTGTGAGTACCGCGATCCAATCCCATGAGCAAGAAACCCATCGACTCCGAGAGGAGCGGGAGAATGAGATTGTGAGGCTCGTGCAGTACCACCACGGCGTGCGAGATATGCTCAAGCGAGCTGTACAACAGCAGCAGCACATTCGCCACCTGCAGGAGCAGCAGCAACAGCAAGTGCAGCAGGGTCAGCCGCAAAATCAACAGCAGCCGCAGCAGCCAGCACACCAACCACAACACCAGCAACAAATGCAGCAACAACAAATCCAGCAGCAGCAGATCCAGCAACAACAACAGCAGCAACAGCACCAGGTCCAGCAGCATCTCCTCGAGCAACAACTACGGCAGCATCTGGCTCAACCGCAGCAACAACCGAGTCAGCCGCAGCAGCAACGGGAATCTCACCTCCAGCAACTGCAGAACCAGCTCCAACTCCAGCAACAGCAACTCCAGCAACGAATCTTCCAGCAGCGCCAGCAGCATCAGCAGCAGCTTCACCAATCGCAGAGCCAGGTACCGTTATCGGCACCCATGCAACAGCAGCCTCTTCCGATGCCGCCCTACATTGCATCTGCCCCACCGTCACAACACAATGGCGGGGGCCCGGTACACCCCTGAGCTGGCCTCCGTTTTAGCTACCCAGTGCCCGACAGGGCAAGCTGTCGACTCCCTCCCAAATCCGGCGCATGCCCCCATGCTCCACTTATTTATCGTATCCAAACGGCTCACCCGAGCGACAAACCAAGTTTTGATAGTGTGCTGACACGAAGACAGCTTGTCAATAATCTCAATTGAAACGTACTGCACGCATCTGCCTTTAGCCGTGGCGGAAGACCAGGAAGCCGATTTGACCGAGGAAAAAGTATACCATCCTGCCGGCAAATGAACAGGGAAGTTACCATCAGTACGTAACCCACATCCGAACTGATATGGGATACCACAGGCTCACTTTTTGACTTCATGCGAGACAAACGATCCAAACGACTTGCCCACGACGACGTGCCACGCGCCGCTCTCGGTCTCTTCAATTTCTTTTTTCAGCTGCTGTGCGACCTCGGTGAAGTGGTTCTTCTCGCCCTTGTACAGTGCCTTGAGGGCGTTGGTCGCACTCGCGATGATCCGCTCCTCTAAGTCTTTGGGGGCGTCCACGTACACGACGCGCAGCGCGCCGACCGCGACGTCGTCCTTCTTGGCTGCCTTGGACATTGGGTATTGGACACAATTCTGGTACCCTCCGCCAGAATATCGGGACGCGACCTTTCGTGAGTCGCCTTCACAATAAAGAGCGCGAAGTCCGAAGCAAAAATGAAGGACGAAGCGCGGTGTGTGGACGCGTTCGTTCGGCTCACGGTGCGTTGCGTCCTGTTCCCGTGCCTGCGGAACCCAAGCCAACCGATGCAAGCGAAGGTTGACGCAGCGGTCAGTCACGTGGGTCCACTGCCCTTTACGGTCGGCAGCCACTACGCGCATGTACTGGGCTATGCGAGCTGGAGCGATGCGCAGTTGCAGGACGAGCGACGCCGATTGAAAGCGTTTCTGAAGCAAACGAAGAAGAAGCGGCTCGAGCGACCCGAACATGACGAAGCCCCAGAGACTGACGCTACGGATGAGACCGTTGCACTCGAGGCGTTCGCACTACTCGATCTGTTTCTGCGTGAGCGAGAACCCCCCACACAAGTGGCACCATCGAAGCGCCTACTCCAGCACGCACAGTTGGCGCTGTTTGCCCAGTATCACGAGAAATGCCATGGGCGAAAGGTAAAGCAAGACTGGCCGAGTTCATTTCGTTGGTTCTATCCATCTGCAACAAGACTTGACCCACTGAGTGTTGCCTTCGGACAACAGATTCTCCACGAGTTGGACGTTGTCACGATCCAGAGAACGTACGAAGCGTTTCTAGAAACACAATAGCCCATGCGCGCAGGAGACGCCTTCACCTTCGTCCGTTCAAATGTACGTCGGAATCAAATCGGTCTTTTTCGAGTCGAGACACGGCACGCTGAGCCAGGCGTAATAAAACGCCGCGCCGCCGAGCACGTGCATGCAGCCCTTGAGGAATCCAATGCTCCAGTCGCTGTCCGAGGAGAAGTAAATGGGTACGCAGCCGACCATTGCCGCGAGCAGCAAGAAGCCGAGCGCCAACTTGGCGCTGTCCTTTTGGAGTGGCGCGATGCGAGAATCACTCGAGAACACGCGGCGATAGACGACGCCGGCAATGTAGCTGACGACCAGGAGCACTTCGTACGTGGTCGTGTCCCATCCGTCCTTGGACTTCATGAGCCACGCAAACGCAAAGGCAATGTACCGCAGCACGATGTTGGTGTTCTCATCACGGAAGCCCATGAGGTGCACGCACAGCACGAGAAAGTACGCGACCGAGAGCACGTCCGAGATGAAATGCCACTGGAGTTCCTTGAGAAAGAGCGACACGTGGAAGGCCTCGGCGACGTTGAAGAGAAACGAAATGGCGAGCTGGAAAATGCCGAGAAAGAGCTCAAAGTGGCGCTGGTTTTTGCGCATGACCTGCAGCGCCGGCAGCATGGCCGCGTCTGTGAGCGCGAGGCAGCAGAAGCGCGCGAGCTCGAAGAGCACCATTGAGTTCGAGGAGCGCAGAGAGGAGAGACACTGTATAAAGACTATGCCGATTGATGACGCTACGATCAAGGAGTTCAGATGGCATCACTCGATTAAATACGCCAACTAAAAAGCGCTTTTTGGAGGATCCTTAGAAACGCTTTCTTGAGGAGCTGTCAAGATGAAGATGAAAAGCTACTGTACTGTACAGTCGTACAGCTTCAACACCTCGCGGATCTCGGTAGTCGACACGCCCCATGGCACGAGTGGGGGTTTCCGCTGTGCGACTGACCGGGCCGAAGTGGCGCGCATCGTTCGCGGCGCGTTCCTTCGCTCCTCTCCTTCTCCGGCGGCAACAGAAATCTGCCATCGGCGCTCGTCTGCCACAAGGTTCAGCCAGCCATCTCAAGGTCAGATTGCCGCTTGCTCTTCTCCTACCGCCACACACACGCTGCTGTTGGCATGTTGCAGCTCGACACGGGCATGCCGGTCGCGTCGGCGTTCCTGCTCGTCGGCGCGGCGGCTGCCGCCTTTGTAGCCGGTGGTGCCATGGTGTTTAGCGCGTTGCTGCTCTCACTCGCTCGGCCGCTGCCGCTGGTCGTGCTCTTTTCGACTTCGAGCTTTGTGTTTGTCTACTCGGCGCTGGCGCAGCTCTTCCGGTATTCACAGACCGGATACACCGACCTTTTGCTTTCTCAATCGCCCGACGATCTCACCACAGTCGACGGACTCAGCCAGCTCTTCACGATTATGAGTATGGTGCTGGGCGGTCTCCTGCTCTATACGGTGGACGCGCTCGTCTATCGCGTGACAGCGCTGGCCGCCGACTGCTACGGCGAGACTTCACTCCCACAGCGACAGCACCAAGGACAAGCAGACGTTCGCAGCCGCGGCTCGGTCTCTACACTCGAGCTCACAGTATCCGGATACGGCGCGAATCTCCACACGTCCGCAGGCTTCCAATATCCACAATATCACGGATCTCAATTGCCCGACATGTACTCGACCACCGCGAGTCCGTACGAGCAGTACACGGCCTCGACGAGAAGACTGCGCGTCCGCGGCACGATTCTCAGCGCGCTCGCCGTGAGTCTCCACCACATTCCTGGTACGTTTTACCTGATACAAAATAAGGGGCGCAAAGGGACCTCACTGCTTATGGAGGTACTTCTTACAGAGGGACTTGCGTTGTACGTGGCTGCGGTTCTCCATTTGCCTGTGGGCTTCGCCGTAGCGACGGCCATCGTGCTCCATAGTCTTCCCGACGGCATCGCGCTGGCGTCGTCCATCTACTTTGCCAGCGGCCACCGGCTGCGTGGCGTCTTCTGGTGCCTGCTCTCGCCCGTGGGTAAGCTCACGGGCGCTGTACTGGCGTGGGTCCTAGTGGTTCCCACAACTGGCGACGACCGGCTTAAGCACGCGCTCGCCACGGGCATCGCCGCCGGTGTGCTCCTGGGCGTCGGCGTCAAGGAAGTGATGCCCACGATCCACGTTTACGCCGAGGGCAAAGCCCACGGCACCGTACTGGGCGTCGTGGTCGGCATCCTCGTGGTCACAGCTACGTGGTTTATTCCGTTATAATACCAAAACGTAATCCATACCGATGTGTGACCCAAACAGAGGCGGTGTATTGTCAAAGTAGTTCGTTAGACGTCGAGAAACGCCAGCAGCATGCGGAGGCTGGCCATGAACAGCACGCCGCTCAGCACGGTCGTGGTCACGCGGCTGCTGTCGCTCTCGCTTTTGTGGTTGAAGCACACGGTGAGCAGCTGCGTGACGCACATGCTCACGAGCATCCCGCTAATGACGCTATAGGTGATGGCTCTGGCCATTGCACTCATCGTCGTCTGCAGTAGGACACCCCACGCGAGAAGGCCGCCAAGCGGAACTCCCAGCGCCGCGAACACACACCACAGCACGGCGCGCCAACGCAGACCAGAAGATTGCACCAGCACACCGGCCAACGCCAAGCCTTCTGCGGGATGGCAGCCAATTAGGTGAGAACAAATGAGTCGCTGAAGCGGTAGGGGGAGAGAGAGAAAGAGACGATCGTACGCGTGACGTTGAGCAGGGCGATCGCGCAGGAAAAGAGGATGCCTAACGACCGCCGTTGGCCCGAGGCGATGCAGAGGACGAAGCCTTCTACAATTGGCAAAGGAAGGGGAAAGGCTCAGTCAGTATAGGAGCCCAGAAATCCAACGATCGGGACGGCACCAAACCTGGAATGTTTTGGGCCGCAAAGGCGACCACTCGAGCTGTGCCCGTCCTGTGCAGGAGTTCCTCGATGGCCATTTCAGTGGCGCTCCGTGGCAGCACGAGCGTCTGACCTTGTCTCCTCATCGTGGCAGCAGCACCCGTGGTTGCTGTGGATCTCCCAACTGAATGCCTCGTGAATCTGGCTGGTGAGATGCTAGTTTCGTCGTGCATCAACACTGTGGGGTTATTGGACATGCGACTCGGCTTGGCCCGCGCCGCAAAGTGCAAGCACAGAGCGTTCATTCCCCAGACCAGACCAGCCCCAAGCGAGAATGCACCAGCAAGCAGAAGCGACGCGTGTCCTTCCAGCAAAGAGGTCTCTTTGCTGTCGTGTTGGTGCGCCATCTTCCTTACAACCTCTTCAAACGCCACTTGCGCCTCGGGCACGAGATCCACGAGTGTGAAGAAGAGCATGCCGCCGGTCGAGACGCCCAGCGCGAGCGCGAGCGACCGAGGCGCCCAGAGAAACGCGAGCCGACTGCTGTACACGACGAGCGCGCCGCAGACTGTGGCGAGTCCCGTCGCGCACGCGAACATCACGCCCAGGACTTCTCCTTCTTCATGGCGCACCACCATTTCGAGCCACTGGGAACAATGTGTCAATTGGGAATGAGACCATCTCAGCCGAACAACAGAGAGAGAGGTCGTGTGGGAGGCCGGCGGAACGCTCCGCTTCGTTTCCATCACGCTCCACGTCCCATGGTCGCGTAAGCTGATTAAGGCAAACGCTAGCCTAGCCTCGTCTCCTCTCGTACCGCTTCACGTTGGAGTTATGGTCGTTTTTCGTTTGCATCGTGGGTAGGGCTGCATCTCATGACTGCAACCTCTCATAGCGGGTAGCAGATTTGAAAGGGATCTGCTCGCATTCACCACAAGATGAAGAAGAACAAGAAGCAGATCGATGTGACAAGGGCCCCTCCAGCCTACAGCCATTTTCGCATTCACCTCCAAGCGCAGGCACGTGAAATATGGCGAGTTCCTCTTCAGACGGCGGCGCGTGGAAGCTAGATGGCAAGGCCACGAGCGAGCATCTCCAGCAGCACGAGCTCGCCCCGGCGTGTGCCGCCTTTCTCGCTGCCCACGGCCGCGCTGTCGGGCTCGCGGTCGTTGTTGTCGGCGCGCGCAAAGACTCGGCCACGTACGTGCGCATGAAGCAGCGCACGAGCGCGGCCGTGGGCATGGCGTCGTGGAAAGTGCAGATCCCATTGCCCGACGCGCTCCAGCGGATCGAAGACGATGAGCCGGGCAGCCACGACGCCCTTGACGCTGCGGCGCGCCAGCTTCTCGAGACGCAGGTCATTAATGAGATCAACGCAACGATCCAGAGCCTGAACGCGCGCGACGACGTCGACGGCATGATCGTGCAGCTGCCGCTGCCTGCGTTCTGCGACGCCGACGCGATCCTCCGTGCGATTGATCCGGCCAAGGACGTCGACGGGCTCCACCCGCACAACCACGCCGAGCTCTTTGCGTTTGCTACCCACAAAGCCTCGGGCCCGCGCGAGCGCACGTCGTTTAGCGTGCCGTGTACGCCGGCAGGCTGCCTCGAGCTCTTGGACCACTACAACATTCCGCTCGAGGGCAAGCACGTGGTCGTGCTGGGCCGCAGCCAGATCGTCGGGCTGCCCGTGTCGCTGCTCTGTCTCCACCGCAACGCGACCGTGACCATGTGCCACTCGCGGACACGGGACCTGCCCGCGCGCGTGCGCGAGGCCGACATTGTGATCGCGGCCATTGGTCGCCCGCTGTTTGTCCAGAGCGACTGGCTCAAGCCCGGCGCCGTCGTGCTCGACGTGGGCATCAACGCCGTCGACGACGCGACCAAGAAGAGCGGCTATCGCCTCGTGGGCGACGTCGACTTTGCCGGCGCGAGCCGCGTCGCGAGTGCGATCACGCCCGTCCCCGGCGGCATTGGCCCCATGACGGTCGCGATGCTGCTGCGGAATACCATTGAGAGTGCCCAGCGCCGCGTCGCCAGCCGCGCGTAGCTCCTCAAAACGTCGCGTGAAGCTCAATCGCGTAACGATTATAATTGGAGAAATAATTGTTCTATAAATTCAATTATTTGTCACTCGTTGTCCGAGACCCACTCGTTCCCTTGCTCGTCGTCCGAGGAGAACTGGCCGCAATCGTCGACGAGCTCCACGTCGTGGTCCGCGTGGAGCTTGTCCCAGTCGATCAGCGTCTCACGAGAGACTTTGCCGGGCGTCTCCATCGCCATTGGTAGACAGTACGACTTGGCCGACCCGAGCAGATCGTCCGGGCCGAGACTCACACAGGACGCGGACGCCGAGGGCAGCGGCAGCAGCCTCGCGCACTCGGGGGACGCGGCCACGTGGGCCGCTCGCTGCCAGTCGCCGTTGAGCACGGTCGGGTCGGCACCGAGCACGAGCAAGTGGCGGACGGCGACGCCGCGTCCGCTGGCCGCGGCATAGTGGAGCGCCGTGTCGCCTCGCGCGTCCGCGGCGTTGAGATCCGCCCCGCTTTCGACCAGCAGCGACATCACTTCCGTCGCGTGGGCGTAGTGGAGCGGCCGCCGCGCCCACGCATCGCCCACGAGCGGAGACGCCCCGAGCCGCAAGAGGTCCCGCGCCACGTCGCCGTGGCCGGCAGCCACCGCGAGATGCAGTGGCCGACAGCCGTTCGCGTCTCGCTCCTGCAGTAGCGCGGCCCTGAGCTCATCGCTCAGAGGGGAGACGACCGCGTCGAGACACTCGCGGTGGCCTTGTGCAGCAAGCGTGTGCAGCGGTGTGGAGCCGCTTGCGTCCCGTGCGTGGAGATCCGTGAGAGACGTGTCAGTACGCTGCAGGACAAAGTGCTGGAGCCACGCGGCGACCTCGGGCTGGTCGTGCGCACACGCACCGTGGAAGGCGTTGCGTCCATCGTGGTCGGTCGCTTGCCACAGCGCCGCGTCTCGTGTCACGACGGTCTCGACGAGCGACAGACAGCCACGCGTGGCAAACGCCAGGAGTGGCGACTGCCCCGTGGCATCACGTGCGTGCAGATCCAGCTTGGCGCGGTCCAGGAGAAAGTGCAGCATGGCAACGCGGGCGGCGAGCGGCGCGTCGCGGCTCACGGCCAGCATGTGCAGCGCCGTGCGTTGCTGGCACGGCTCGCGTGCGTGGAGGTCGGCTCCCTGGAGAAGCAGGAAGTGCGCGTCGTCGAGCGAGGCCGACTCGACGGCGTCAAAGATTGTGAGCGCGGACGCACTCGCACTCGGACTTGGACGGTCCGTCTTGGCGTCGAGTAGGCGCTGGCGCTTGACCCGCGACCGCGTCTTGCCGAGCTGGCGCGTGGCGAGCGCGAACCGCGGCAGCTCGCTCTCGTCCACGTCGCCAAGCACGACGGATCCGTTCTGCGGATCCGCCACGCAGCGAGCAGACGTCGGCGCCGCGGCCACGAGCGGCTGCAGATCCAACGCCAGCTCCTCCAGCACGCGCGTGACGTCGCCCCGGCAGACGCCGTCGAGATCGACGACTGCGTGCAGCAGCTTGCGACTCACGACGCGGTCGAAGCGTAAGCACGTGACGACCCCGGTCGCCGGCGCTGGCGTCGTCGCCCACGCGCGGCCGCCCCAGAAGAAGAGCGCGACGCCGACCGAGACGAACCGGAGCCGGCGCTCGCGCACGAGGCGGCGCAGCCCACGCGTGCGCGTGCTCTCGGCTGCGTCTCGTTGGGAGACCTGAGTGTGGTCCGGCAGGTCCTCCTGTGAGATCCGTTCGTGGTCAGGCTCGTCCGCTTCGTCTGGCTGCTCGGCTTGCAGCAATTGTCGCTGCCGCCGCTCGCAGGCCGCACGCCAGCAGCGCTGTACGCTTCGAGCCGACGCTGCACGTCTCAGTTCAGCGAGGCGAAGATCCCGAGACGGGCCAGGATCGACCCCACAGTCGGTAGTCCACACTGTGGGGACAGGGACCGCCTGGCGACGCCGCAGCACGAGCCGGCGCCACCGCCAGCACGCCTCTCGCTGCCACGCTCGGGAGACAAGGCGTCGACACCGCACCGTGAGCGTCAGTGTCTGAACCACGCGAAGGACGTCGTCCCGTGCCGACGCGACGGCGGCAGTCGCTACTCTCGTGGCGAGCGACTGCGTGTCCACCATCAAATCCACGAGTCGCCGACGCGTCTGCCCTTCAACCTCTTGCTGCCGTTCTCGCTCGCGTCGCGCCTGCTGCTCGAGCTGTTCCAGCCGCTGCGCCATGCGTGCCACGCTCGCGTCGTGCTCGCGCGTGTGCTTGCCACTGAGCTGCTGCGCTTTCGTCTCCGACCTGCGGCACTGCAGCTTGCTGAGCTGCTCGTGCCGTCGCTGCTGCTGGCGGATCGTCTCGTTCTCGTCCTTGAGGTGGGCCGCCTCGCGCTCGGCGTCCACGCGGCGTTGCATCTCCGCGCGCGTGGCCTCCTGCGCCGCTCGTGCCACGGTCTCCCATACCGTCTTCTCGCGCACACGCAGCACCTGCTGCAGCAGCCAGTGCTTGACGACCCACTCGCTCTGCTCGCGCACGCGCTGCCGCCGCCGCTGCTCACGTTCCTCTTGTTGCCGTGCGTCGGCCTCGCGCTGCTCTCGCTGTCGCTGCTCCTCGGCCTCTCGCTGGGCCGTCGCGAGCCGCTGCTTCATCACGCAGTGCTTCACAAACCCCTCGAGTCGTTCGCGTGCGGCCTCGCGCCGCAGCCGCTGGGCGTCGTCCTGCCTCGCCAGCAGCCGCGACCGGTACGTCCGCTCCACCAGCGTCTGCGTGCCCACACCACAGTACTCGAGCACGCGCGTGTGGGCGACGCGCACTCGGATCTCTGCGTGCAGCCTCTGAGTCGCGACGTCGCCGTCCCGTCTCCGCTGATGCTGCAGCCGCCACAGCGTGTCGTGGGCTGCCACGCGCTCGCGCTCCACGTGCTTGTCCATCTTCCACCTTAGCATGCGCGCCAGCAGCAGACGTTTGGCCGCGTCCTCACGATGGCGCCGCTCGAGTCGCTCACGCTGCCACGCCAACTCCTTCGTGGTCGCCACCATCGCTTTGTTGGTCTGGAGCGACTTTGCCAGTCGCCGCCGCAACGCGCTACACGCCAGGAAGCGATCAATCCGCTCGCGTGCGAGTTGCCGCGTTCGCGTCTCGGCCTCTGTCTTTGCCCGCGTCTCCTGCTCGCTCTGCTCGCGACAGAGCCGCTCCGTCTCGGCAGCGGCCTGCCTCCACTTGGCCTCCATCTCCTCCACGGCCGTCTGCAGACTGTCCGTGACGTCGCGCAGCCGCTGGGCGTGCAACTGGCGCTGCATCTCGGCGTCCTTTCTCGCCTGCAGTCGCTTCCGATTGTCCACCACGTGTAGGCGGCGGGTGCGTGCTGTGGCCGCGGCCAGCTGGCGGCGCAGTGTCTGCTCGTTCGCCAACGCCTGCCGCTCGCGCGCGGCCGCGTGCTCCGTCTCGCGCTGCTGCCTAAGTCGCTCGATCGCCTGGCGTCGTCTCCACACGCGTCGCTGCCATCGCTGGAGTGCCACGGCCGCGTCGCGCCTCCTTCGCTGGCGGCGGCACACGCTCGTGAAGAAGGCGAACCGCTGGAAGCGTTGATGAACCAAATGGAACGCGTGCTGACGGCCACGCATGCAGTGGCGTCGCCACTGGCGCTGGATGCTCACTGCCATGCGGACGCGTCTCTCGTGCACGAGCCGCTGTTGCCGGTCTCGCGCGCGTCTCAGGATCCATCGACCAAAGCGACCGATGCGTCGAGCGGCCCACGCCACGCGGAGCCGCCGCCCTCGCTCGTGGCGGTCCATGACAGCGTGGCACCACTGGCGATAGCACCGCCGCAGCATCTTGAGCTCGCGCTCCAGGTACCGACGGCTCAGCGTCACCGCGGGGACGCCGTCGGTGTGGCTGTGGGTGGATGGGAAGTTGGACGGATGGAGACGCGCGCCGAGATCGATCGCAGCGACGTGGACATCGCGACACAGCGACAGGATCCGCGCCAGTTCGCTCGTGTTGGACGCCGAGCCAGGCGGTTCGGTTAGGTTTCCAGCAGCGTGGCGTGGTGCAGTCTCGCCGTCGTGGCGTTCGTCCAGTGGCAGTGGCAGTGGCAGTGGCAGTACTGGTTCTTTTTCCGCGCCATGGCAAAGCTCAGTGGCTGCAACCGCGAGTTCGCAGGCTTGAAGATCTGGTTCCGTGGGTGCGACCCCCTGCGGAGGCTCTTCCTCCTCGTCGACGGTGAGGAGGAGCTCTCTCTCTGGTGGTGCCAATGGCTCTGGCGGAGGAGAGATTGGTGCCACGACTTCTGGTGGCGATGCTACGTCCACTAACTCGAGCGATAGCTGCGGTAACATGCCAAGCGCACTCGCGATAGCTGTACGGATCCGCTGGAGGTCGTTCTCTTCGTCGTCGTCGGTACTGGGCACTAACTCGCCAGAGGTGGGGACCGCTATGGTCTCTGCCCGAGGGCTCACGTCCCTGGACCCAGGGGCTGCTGCCTGCACGTCATCGGCGACGACAGGAATCTCCTCGCCATTTGTTGATGATGCGGTGGTGCTGCTGACTGATTCAAGAGAAAACTGAGGCAGCGTGTCAAGCGCACTCGCGATCGCCGCGCGGATCCGTCCATGGTCTTCGTGGTGGTCGTCGTCGTCACTTGGCACTGATTCTATGGACACGGCTTCACCAGGGGTCTCTTCTCGAAGCCTCACTTCCGTGGAGTGGACGGCTGGTGCCTTGAAGTCTTCACCTCTCGCTGATCGTGGTGATGGCACGACCACTGCTGCTGCTGTTGCTGATTCAAGCGAACACTGCGGCAGCATGTCGACAGCACTCGCGGTCCGCTCGTTCTCCTGAGCGGTCTCCGTTGATACTACTACCACCACCTCTTCTCGCTTGGGTTTGGTCTCTGCTATCGTCAGTGAGGAGCTCTTCGTGTTCACCGTTTGGTCTAGAGACCCGAGCGTCACGGATCGCCCACGGAGCGGCTTGGAGGATTTCTTGGCGAGACCACGCGTCGCTTTCGAGGTTGTGACGGTGTCTGCGACTAGCGAAAGAGGCTTGGGCTCTGCCACGTCAGGAGCTGCGCCCTGTGGAACGACTTCGGGAACGGACAGAGGCCGC
The DNA here is from genome assembly GCA_023335935.1 of Pythium phragmiticola. Classification (NCBI taxonomy): domain Eukaryota; phylum Oomycota; class Peronosporomycetes; order Pythiales; family Pythiaceae; genus Pythium; species Pythium phragmiticola. The sequence continues at coordinate 25,202 of JAADWA010000166.1, forward strand.
ACGGTAGCACTCGTCTCAGAACTACTGAGGCGAGAGCATGGACTGCGTGGTTCTCGAACCTCCGCGAGTCTCGCGCTGCGTGGTAGATCGGGTGAGGAGTGTGGGTCGTCCCAGGCCTGTAGTGTCGCAACCATCCGGTCTTGCTCGGGCTCGTCGTCGTCCGAGTCGGTCCCACTTGCCACACAGTGAGTCGGCGCCGTCCACGGCCGCCCCGTGTCTGGACGCAGGTAGCTGGGTAGCATGCGCGTGGCATTTGCCAAGGTCTCACTCTCGACCAGATCCAGCAGAGCCCTCGCGACGCGGTCGTGCGGTAGCGTCTGCCACGACGGGTACTGGCCACGCACGCGGATGGCAAATGCTTCGAGCCGAGCAACCACGAGCTGGAAGAGGGAGCTGGACGTGATGGGTACACTCTTGGCCCCCATGGCCTGACAGGAGCAGAGCAGCAGCTCCGAGGCGTCCAGCGCGACGCCGTCCAGCATGGGGTTCCGCACGGCGCTGGCGCCCAGCGACTCTAAGAAGCACGCGAACACGGGGAACGCGAGCAGCCCGTCGACGTCGCTCGCGCTGATGCGAGCGAGCGTCTGCTGGAACTCGTACTGGCACGCCCACTCCGCCGCGTCGCCACTGGACCCCGGTGGCTGCTCGTGGTAATACCGCACCATCTCGACAACCGACAGCGTGAGCGCGCGCAGGCGGTTCAACAGCTTGACTGCCGCGGGCGACAGCAGCGGGTCCCTGTGACTGCTTCGTCTTCTCTGCTGCGTGGGCGTCGGTAGCCGTCTCAATTCGTCTTGCAGATCCAGCAGCACGCGGCTGCGCTGTGCTGCGTTCTCCCGGATCGCGTCGGCGATCAGCAGCCGCGGCGACGAGCCGACCGCATGCTGCTGGCGTTGTGACGGCCGGATCGCGTTGGCGTCGCCCACGACCGCACGGCTGCTCAGCACCTTTTGCTTGAGCTTGAACGGGCTCGGTGTGCGCTCGCGGTGAGCTGCACGGCGCAGCGTCACCGCGCGCCGGGGCGTTGGCGTGCGCTGGGACTCGCGCAGCACCGTCTCGTCCAGCTCGAGCTCGACGAGCAGGTGCCGGTGGTCGGAAAGCCGACGCCGTGCCATGGCGGACTGATCCATCGGGACGAGCCATTTGAACCCATAACGATGTGAGATGTGAGTTTTATTTAGATCGGCCGAAAATATCGCCTGAGATTGGAGCCTCTCCCCTTTTGTCGGTGGTGTGGCGTGGCGTTCCAGATGATCACGGGATTACGCACGTGGCTCGTCAGGGTTGAAGCTGTTCGCCCGTCGTCGTCGTCCTATCCGCACGATCCGGTCTCGCTCTCTCGTGTACCTAAGCAGCCGCGCGAGAACAAGACGGCGAACGGATGGCCAGCGATTGTCTGTGCGTCACGGAGACAAATCCAAATATTCAAACGCTGCGCGGCAGCCGCCTTTGGCTGCCCACTTAACGTAACGTAAAGGCGTCAAAAGTCTCCGTTTGAAGAAGCCCAGACAGATCCAGCCTTCAAGTTTGTGGAGACACAGGCGTTCGTTGCATTCTGCGCACCCATCCGATGCAACGTTTTGCAGCTACAAGTACACACGACCGAGTGTCTGTCCCCCACTCGTTATCACTGCCGAGAGATCGACAATAAGTGACAGCTTTTTGTATACCACGTCTACTATGATACCGAATTGGATCGCATTTTGACTTCTTGTATCCCATGTACTCTCATTCTGTCAATACGTAGGGCTCATTATGCCATCTTGGTGAGACGCTTGTGGGACAACGTTCAACCGGCCATCTGCCCGCGCCATTACATACTGTCGCCAAGCTGACTGGCACGATGGTCTCTTTCTTATCGTCAGCGGCTGCGTGGGTACATTCCATGTGTACAGTCCCCAACAAGACGCCTTTCCCCTCAAGCGCCCACCAACCTGCAGTGAGTAAATTCAGACAGCTCGCAAAATCTCTGACCCATGACAATAGGGTTCGCTTTCCCAGCAGCTGACGGATTGCTGAGCAGTAGCTCGTCGTCGCTGTCCAGCTCAGATCCGAAAAGGCACACAAACGAGAGAGATCCAGTCGCGCGGTGGCCAGTCTAGTGTATCACGTTTTCCCGTTACTTGCGGACTCGTCCCCCACAAAACTAGACAACCAGCTCTCTCGACCCGCTGGTCGACGCGCCACGACTTCTCCCTCCTCCTCTTGGGAGAGGCGGAGAGGGTGCTGGGATACAGGAAGGCGGGCTGGCTCCCCAGCGTCAGCGCGGGCGTCCGATCACGCCACAGCGCGTCCATTTCCGAAATCCTCTCATCGCGAGATGCCCCTCGTCGAGCGCCCCGCCACTCTTACCGTCGCCGCCTCGTTCCCCTCTACCGCCTCGCTCGGTCCCATCCTCCTTGCTACCATGAACGCCCCGCCGTCATCGTCCTCTTCCTCCTCTACTCCGTCCCGACTGACAGAGTCCTCCGCGTCGCCCATGCCCTCGGGCAAGCCGCCGATCTCGCCGCCGCACGTCGTGCCGCGCATGAGCCCGATTGCCAACGGCGCGCTGCCGTCGCTCACGCGGCTGCCGTCCCTCACGCGCACGACCCAGCACTTTGCCCACACGCCGCCGCGCAGCATGCCCATCCCGCAGACCCACCATCGCCCGTCCGTGACGCCCACGCCGCAGGTCGCGGCACAGCTCACGCCGGCGACCATGCCCATGCCGCCGTCGCCGCCCGCAAACGAAAAACCGTCGCCGCGGGAACTCGCGGCGCGCCTGGCGCTGCTGCTCCACGCGCGCGAGTGCTGCACGCCACTCGACATGGAGCGCGTGTGCGGCGTGCGCAACTGCCGCGTGGCGCGAGGCGTGCTAGACCACTGCCAAGAGTGCTTCCTGCCCGAGGGCCAGTGCCACCGGTCGTGCTCCGAGGCCAAGCAACTGCTGCGCCACTTCCGCGTCTGCCGCGCGCAGCAGTTCCAGCGCGCGTGCCTCATATGCGACACGCTGCGCACCGAGTTTGTCTGGGCCATGCAGCACGCGCGCAGCCTCACGCCGCTCTTTGTGCCGCGCACACAGGCGCCAGTGGACCAGGACGATCTCTTCCAGCAGCACCAGCAGCTACAGGACCACCAGCAGCGACGCCACTCGTCGTACCAGCCCGAGCCGGTGCACTGCGTCGTCACGTCGCTGCGCCGGTCCGTGAGCGAAGGCCCCATGGTCACTATGTCGGCCACGGGCCACCACAAGCGCAGCAGCGCCACGGCGGCCTTCGACCCGCATTCCTCCATGGAGCCGGCGCTCGCGACGCCCACGGTCAAGCGCGTGCGGATCGTGACGCCCACAGAAGAGGCGGCGGCACGAGCCAAGGGCCAGTAACGAGCTCCGTCTCTCTTGCTGTGTGTCAAGTTAGTAGCGTCGTGTCGTCAATGAATGTTTCCACTAGCACTTAGTTAAGCTGTCAAGAAAGAGGCCCGCGCTGACTGCAGGCGGGGCCATCCAGATCCATGGTATATTTTAATAGTATCGTCTTGAAGCGGTTGATCGATTTGGTTCAACTGTCACTTCCAGGCGTCTCGTTATTGATGATTCGACTGATGGATGATGGCGTCTGGATTTTCCTCACGAGCTCTGGATCTCAACGACTTCTGGATCTCAAGAATGGCTGCGTTTTCGACATCCGAACCGGACCTCCTGGGCGTGACCAGATGGCTACATGCTTGTGTCTCAGGAGAGGAACATTGACAACCTCACAACGCCCGGCCTTTCCCAAGGTCAGGTGAAAGGACCCGCTCGGTAAAAGCTGCCGAGTGCAAAACAAGACCCCGTTCGGCGAGGGCACGACTCGAGCCTCCGGTTGCATCGAAATGGGGCCGCAGCGAGACGACCGTGCCACGCACTGTTTATCGTTTTGTACCTGTTATAAATTATACTAATACTATACGTATGATGCAATATTCAGCCTAACATTACATTCCTAGAAATGATTTATGGTGAACATCCACATTCGCGTCTTGGTAGAAACGTAGCAGTATAGGAGAGTTTCGCTCCGCGCTCCGCTTGCTTAGTGAACTCGACGCTCCACTCAGGTAAAGAAGCGAGAGGTGCCATGGCAGTAGTAGTGATAATCCTGATGTGAATATATTGTGGCTATGGTATGACTACCCTGTTACAGAAAGAAATCCTACGCGAGACCCCTATGTGCGTCATGGGACATTAGTGCGTTGCATACGATCTGCAAGCGTCCGTGAGGCGGAGGGGGGTCTCGTCTTCTTCTTCTACCGGAATAAGAAGAGAAGCTCGTTCCAAATCTCTCCAGCTAGCCATCGCTGGAGAAGAAGAGCTACTCGTCTTGGGGGGATGGGGATACAAACAAAACACGGAGACACGGAGACAACGACGGACAATGCACGGCACGATAGAGATAGGGCGAGAGACGCCTCCGTCGTCTTACATGAAGCCGCCCATGAGCGGCGACGTCGTGAGCGGCGCGTGGCCCTGCTGCACGGCGTGCATCTGCGCGAACGACGGCGGGTCTTCGCGCTTGAAGAACTGGATGGGCTCCGACTTGTCGTCCGTCGTGCGGTACTGGTAGAGCACGAGGCAGCCCGTGCCGGCGTGGCGGCCACGCAGGAAGCCGACCGTCTTGGTGCGGTCGTAGACCGACTGGAGATAGAACTTGGTCGTGTCGGTCACGACCGTGCCCTCGGGCACGCCGCAGACCACGAACTTGGCCTTCATGTCGATCTTGGGGCTGAAGCTCAGCTTCTTGCTGAGCTTCTGGATCCGCAGCACGCTGCCGTCGCCGCGCGCGAGCGAGATGCGGTCGCCGCCGCGAATGTCGCCTTCGCTCGTGTGCGCAATGATGCGGAGCGCGTCCTCGGGCGACGCGAACGGCTCACTGTCGGTCGAGAAGCACTCGATGAGCTTGGAGAAGACGCTGCTCTTGGACCGGCGCTGCGATGTCGAGACTTGCGTCGTGCGGCCGTCCGTGCCCTTGAAGACCAAGTGCAGCGTCTGGCCGTGGTACAACGGCATCCCCTCGGGGGCGTGCACGACGGGCTTGGGGCGGATTGACTCGCCCGTCTGGTGTGGCGGCGTGTAGGCCGCCGGCACCGACATGTGGCGCGCGAGGTTAATAGGCGGCTGCGAGACCATGCGAGGCGGCGAGCTCATGCCGCGCTTCTGGCGCACAAAGCTCTTCTTGGGGCCGAGGCTAAAGCGCCAGCGCGAGCCGCGGTCGGGCAGCGGCTCGCCGAGGATCGCGTCGAAGTTGTCGCAGACGTCAAAGCCGCCTTCGTCCAGCTCGGACAGGTCCACGTCGTTGTGCTCGTCTTCGACTTCGACAAAGCTCGACACGTTCTCGGCGTCTTCGTCAATGAGCTGCTCGTCTTCTTGTTCGGCTTCTTGTTCTTCTTCTTCTTCGAGCTCGGGCTCTTCCTTCAAGGGGAGCTCGCGCACGACCTCGACTTCGACGGCCACGGGCTCGGCACGCGGCGCGCTGAGGCGGATCTCCTCGTAGCTCGACGACTGGTTGAACACGGACGCCGACGCGTCGAACGGCTCGGCCGACGGGTACTCGTTTTCTTGCTTCTGTACCTGGAGGTCTTCGTCGTGGAGGTCGCTCTGCGTCATGGGCAGCGCGTGGTCCTCGAGCGGCGTGCCCACGGATGACGACATGATAGGCGTCGGGAGCTCGTCCATGTAGTCACTCGAGTCACCGTAGAGCGAGCTCGACTTGCCGGGCGTGCTGATGCGGATGCGCGACTGCGCAAAGGCCGCCGTGGGCGACGAGAAGCGGATGCGCGACTGCGCAAACATGGTGCTGTCGCCCGTGGGGCTCTCGAGCGCGTCGTCCTCGTTCTCGAGCGCGCGCTTGAACACGGACGGGATCTCGGGCGTGAAGTCGGCCGTGGGCAGGAACTCGACGTCGAGGCCCGACGGGATGGGCGGCGTGGCCGGCACGAACATGCGCGAGTCCTCGTCAAAGGTCTGGCGCACGGGGTCCACGCCCTCCGTGTCCACGCGTAGGAACGAGTCGGTGCGCACGGCCATGGACGCCACGGGCTCGCCGTCCTGGTTCTCGGCGGCGGTCTCCTGTTCGAAGCGCATGGTGAGGCGCGAGAGCGGGTCCATGCGCGCGCTGTGACGCATCGGCGCCGCGGTCGCCGTCGTGTGCGCGCGGCGGCGCGTGGGCATGTCGAGCCCGTCGATCGCGGCGTTGCCCGTGGCGGTCCAGCGCGAGATCTCGGTCTTGGACGGCGCCGGGTTCGCGACCTGTTGCGGCTTGTACGTGACGGTCGCGCGCGACGCGGCGCTGCTGTGGCTGCGCGTCGTGCGCGTCATGGACGTGTGCTCCCACGGGCGGAACGAGTCGCTGCGGTGGACCGTAACCTTGCAGAACTTTTGCGGTTGGTCGTGGACGCCCATGGTGGTGTCTGTAAGTGCGTAGGGGGTCGAGGGAAAGTTGCCGAGTGTGTGCAGACCTGATAGCTGCCTTTTCTCGCTCCAGCACGGTCGGTAGAAGACTGGGCAACAGAAGTCGGCGGCATAGAGAGTCGGGTTCGGCGAGCAACGCTTTCCAGGGGCTCATCCAAGTTGCATGGCGGAGCTGCCGGTATCATCACGACGGGATGCGTGGGGAAAAGCCAGTCATTCCAGCTGGTGGGTGTAACCAGAGCTTTTACGCTGGGGGTATGTCACTAAAGGCACTAAAGCGAGGAGAGTCCACTAGTGTACCCATGTGGAGAGCTGCAAACTTCTAGCTCAGAAGCTTCCGGAGCACAGGACAAGAGACGGCGGCGCCGGCAGGTTCAAGGAATCGCGGGCAGAACGAAATGCGATGTCTCGCTCGCCGGACGGACAGAGATATCTATGTGAATAACCAGCATGGCGGCGGGAAACCGAGAAAGAGACAGAGGCGGACCACACACGAGTCTGAGTTGTCGAACGAGAGCCGCTGATGATCCCAGACAGACTGGTAGGATGTCTCCCTGTCGCCTTTATCAGGTCGGTCAATCAAACTATAGCGATGCCCCACTGACGCCTTTGTCAGGCCAGCCTCAAGCAACCCAAGACGTTGAATCGAATGCACCAAGCAACCGTATTCTCATTCTGGCCACTTCAGATCTAGCCACGTCCAGCCGAGCACATGCACTGCCGGTGGATCTGCTGGTCGTGCGAGGCGGCTAGTCGTTGAGGAGCCGCAGCTGCACTCGCATAAAGACGCTTGGCGGTGGGCGGCGGGCGAGAGGGGGCGAGCCCACACGTCACTCAGCCTCCATAGCACGTGCCGCTCGTGGCTGGCGTTGCGACTTGCAGTTGAGATCTGCGCACTAGATTAACGACCTGTATTTACCCTGGTTTAGTTCTCAATTAATAGTACACTGTACTGTCTCGGCAGATGAGCCGTGTTAACTTGTCAACTCCTTTGTATTGACCACGAGCTACTGTCACTCGTGATTGATTGCCCGCTGTCTTGTGACACTGTAGGATGGGGATTGCGGAGCAGTCACGCAACAGCAGCTCAATGAGGATCGTGGCTCACAGTGCACTAGCGTGTCAAGTGCCCTCGAGTACACAGCTTCTCTTCGCATTCTCCAACTCGGTTTCCGAGCTCCGGCACCGTGTCATTCTTCGAGTTTGAGTTTGCTGTTCCCTGTCACGCCGGTCTAGCTACCCCTCTGTAGAGTATCGCGGAGTCGTCACCGCTTCGTGCTGCCCTCACACACAGCTGATCGCCCCTTACTATCAACAGTGATAGCCACCTCGTGTTTAGGTACCTCCAACACAGCGCGGCTCTGCGGCCTACACACTGAAGTTCCGCTCATTGCGGGTCGCCTCTAGATCTTCGCGTGGCGTCACCCCCTACTCGTGTACAGGAGAATGGCAGATCACGCCACCAGCGTCTCGATGGACTCCAAGTGCGGCTTCCAGACTATCTATCCGTCCTGTCGCAACGATTCCTACAGTACGTGTATTAGTGCTGTATGGTTGCATCTCTCAGTGGCAGCCTTCACATTTGATTAGGCCCCGTCGGTTGCATACTGCTGGTGTTCATTTACCCGAACAATGCTGGGTCGTTTACGCTATCGAAATCCGTCCCGATGTGCGTACCGGTAACCGGAACTGTAGACGCCAGCCTCCATCATCATCAGGAGCAGCAGCAGATTGATGGGGAGGTTGCTGGCACCAATCAAACAGCGCATGGTGTGTGCCCCGAGCCAATTGCTAGGGTCGTGACACTCTCCGAGTAATCCGCATCTAGCAGAACCATGGACCGGCCATGTGCCAGGCAATGTGGCGAACACTGATACAGTAATAGGCTGGCCATTTCAACATGAATGGAATACTCACCTCTAGGGTGCGCCCTCCTCTATGTTTCGCTTCCCAGCAACTCATTTCCCAACTCACTCTCCACGCTCCAGCACCGCCTCCTTCGCTCCCCTTTGCTTCCATGTCTCGTATTGTGATTGTCGGCGCCAGCTTTGCGGGTATCACAGCGTTCCAGAGGCTCGCGGCCTCGCTCAATCCCGGCGACAGCACGGAAGTGGTGGTTTTGGAGAGGAGCTCGTTCTTTTACCACGTCGTGGGCGCCCCACGTGCCTACGTGGACGAGAACTACGCCAAAAGCATGTTCATCCCGTTCGACAAGACGATCCCGGCGAACGCCCAGGGCTTCGTGAGATTTGTACGCGCCGTCGTCACGGCTATTACGCCCGCGCAGGTCACGTACGCGCCCGTCAACGCTGGCGACGAGCACGCCAGTGAGACACATACCTTGTCCTTTGACTACCTCATCCTCGCCACGGGCAGTGCCTACACCGTGCCCATACGGCCGGACCCCACCGACTTCTCGAGTGCTCGTACCGAGCAAAAGCTCCGGGAAGTGCGCGACCACATCGCCGACGCGCAAAACATTCTGGTCGTTGGCGGCGGATTCGTTGGCTGTGAAGTGGCGGGGGACATCGCGGACTATTTCCCCACAAAGCATGTGGCACTGCTCGCGAGCCGCGACCACCTCGTGCCCAACGACAAGGTCAGCGACAAGCTCCGTGCCAAGACGCTCGAAGTGCTCCAGGAGCTCAAGGTCGAGGTTGTGTTGGGTGAGCGCCTGCTCGAGCGGCCCTCGGGCAACGTGTTGGAGAAACGCTCCTTCACGACGGACAAGGGCACGATCATTGAGATCGATATCATGCTCCTCTGCGCTGGCTACAGTCCGTCCAGCGAGCTGGTCAAAGCCATGGACGTGTCGCTCATCGATGCAGACGGCATATCCGCGTCAACGACAAGCTCGAATTGGACGACCCCAAGTACTCCCATATCTTCGCAATTGGCGACGTGGGCAACCACCCAACACCCAAGCTGGGGGTCTGTGCTGGCTCGCGGGCGAAGCACCTCGCCAGCGAAATGGTTGCCGTGGTCCGCAAGAAGCAATCGCGCGTGGCCAAGCCCTTCCCTCGGGGTGAATCGATGTTGCTGTTTCTCTCGCTCGGCTCGAACGGTGGCGTCTCGCAGCTGCCGCTATTCGGGTACGACTGGATCGCTGGCAACGTTATCACGCGCATGTTCAAGGCCAAGGACATGATGGCTGGCTTAGTGTGGAGGGCGCTCGGCGCGACGATGCCACAATAAGCAAGAGATTCCGTCGAGACAGATCACAGCTCTTCAGTCTCTTCTTTTATCAATAGCCAGACGACATGGCTTCATTCTGCTTGCGGTAGGATTGTCGCGCTGCTTCTCAAAGCCATTCGTGCTGTCAATTACCACCACCATGTGCTTGGTTTGCGCACACTCCTTCGGATCAATGTAGCCATCTACAAAAGGAGAGTGATGGTCATCCCGATGAGTCCAATATCGGCAAACCGGTTACGAAAACCGGTAGAATCCTTCGAGAAGGCTCATCTCTAGGATTCATTCTCTCTCTCTCTCTCTCTCTCTCTTCGGCTCCCCAGAATGCCCCGCATCGTGATCGTCGGCGCCGGCCCCGCGGGCATCAACGCCGCGCAGACGCTGGCGCACAAGCTCAAGTCGAGCGACAACACTGAAGTCGTGGTGATCGAGAAGAATGCCTTCTACTACCACGCGGTCGGTGCGCCGCGGGCCTACACGGAAGCGGAATACACGCCCAGAATGTTCATCCCGTACGACAAGGCGATCCCCACAAGCGCCGCGGCATTTGTCAAAATCATTCGTGCGGTCGCGACAAGCGTCACTGCCTCGGAAGTCTCGTTCCTGCGCATCGGCGCCGACGACAAGCCAGCTACTGAGACCGAGACCTTGACCTTTGACTACCTCGTGCTCGCCACGGGCAGTACGTACACGGTGCCCATCAAGCAGGCCGTCGACGACTACTCGCGCGCGAATACCGAGAAGCAGCTGCAAGAAGTGCGCGACCAGATCATCAAGGCCGACAAGATCCTGATTGTCGGCGGCGGCGCCGTCGGGTGTGAAGTCGCGGGCGACATTGCTGCGCACTTTCCGAACAAGCACGTGACGATCCTCGAGGGACGCGACAAGCTCATCGCGACCAGTAATCTGCGAGACAAGTTCCGTGACTACCTCACGCAGGCGCTGGACAACCTCAAGATCCACGTGATCACGGGCGAGCGGCTCACGGAGCGACTCACGGGTAATTCGTTTGAGAAACGCACGCTGCGCACGGACAAGGGCACTGAGATCGAGTCGGATATCCAGTTGCTCTGCGGTGGTTTCCATCCAGTCGCCGATCTTGTTCAGGCCATGGATGCCGCCATGGTCGACGAGCGTGGGGCCGTCAAGGTGAACGACCTCATGCAGCTCGACGACCCCAAGTACGCTCACATCTTTGCGCTGGGTGATATGACGAACCACCGCACGCCCAAGCTGTCGTACATGGCTGGCGAGCAGGCCAAGCACCTTGCGGCGGAGCTCGCGGCTGTGATCCGCAAGAAGCAATCGGCCGTGACCAAGCCGTTCCCCGTGCCGACGGTTGAGACACTCGTGATGCCGCTCGGACCGCACGGTGGCGTATCACAATTGCCAGTGTGGGGTGGTAGCGTCGTGGGCGACATTATGACGCGCATGATCAAGAGTAGCGACATGTTTGCAGGACGCATCTGGGGTTCGCTTGGCGCGACCATGCCGCAGTGATCCATTGCACGGTCTCTTCAAAGGGAGAAGGAGTCTCTAGAGGACTGTATACGCGCGTGATTTGCTTGTTTCCAAACAGAGCATTGCATTTGTGTGTTGAGGCGTTTCAGTTCTCTGTTTCTCTGTGGACTGTACCCATTCATTTCAGTCAATCCGAGACCTTCATTCCTCGTGATTTGTAGCTCTTCGCAACGAATGTTGGTCTCCTCAGTGGATTGGCTAATAACCTCAGCAGCTATTATAATTGGCTGCAATACTGCTCTGGGATCCTATATCCAACCAATCCCCACCGATCATCTCAGCTGGTGGTTCGCCCTCAATTATTGTGCGAGAGAGAGAGAGCATTCGAAGAGAAACTGTCGTCGCTCGAAAGGAACGAAGAGCTAGCTACCAGCGCGACAGGAAACCACTCCGCCTTCGCTCTCCGTCCCTCCATCCTAGGTCTCCATCCCCCATACTATGGCCGGCTCCGCGGTCGCAGCAGCGCCTTGCTCGTTCTTTGCCGCTGGCAAGTGCCGCAACGGCGCGACCTGCAAGTTCTCCCACGCGACGCTGGATTCCGAGCCCCGCGCCGCCACCAAGCGCCGTCCGCCGTGCAAGTTTTTCCTACAGAATGCCTGCACAGCCGGCCGCGACTGCAAGTTTTCCCACGAGATCGAACAGGACGCGGGCAACGGTACGCCAGCGCTCGTCACGACGTCGGCCGGGGAGCGCAAACCGGCGCCCGGCGCGTTTGGCACGCGATGCCGCTTCTACGACAAGGGCGCGTGCGCCACGGGCCGTGCCTGTCCGTACCGCCACATCGACGGTGGTCGTAACAACAGCGATTACACGGGCAGCAGCGGCGGCTCGCGTGGCGGCGTGCGACGGCCGCCTGTGGCCTACTCGACCATGCAGCTGCCCACACGCAAGCAGAGCGATGTGACTGCTGAGGGCACGCAGACCGAGGGCGAAGGCACTCAGCAGCACGAAGAGGAAGGCGGGACCGAAGGAGAAGTCGCTAAGCTGAGCGACTTTCTCACGAAGGAAGAAGAGCTCTATTATTACGGCGCGCCTGGCGACTTTGACGACCACGCGCAAGAGACTGAGGAAGACTTGCCGCTGGAAGGAAAGCCCAGTTATGCAGACATTGCGCGTCAGAATCTGTCGTCGGACGAAGACTCTCAGCACGCGTTCCAACTCGAAGGGCCCGGCGCGCCACCGTACGTTGGTGGCAGCTGTTTCTGATGGGCTTTGGTCTCAGCTGATATCTCACTTATCTCTCACTCTCTCTCTGAAATAGGAAAACATGCACGTACTATTTGCAGGGCCGGTGCCGCTACGGTGAGTCGTGCTTTTACGCGCACTCGCTCGAATCGGCGCCCACGACCGCGGACGAGCAGGCCCAAGTGGAGCTCGAGATCCAGGAGTCGGCCGACTTGGAGTGCGGCATTTGCTACGATCTCATCATCGTCAAGGGCGAGCGGTTCGGTCTCTTGTCGGGCTGCGACCACGCCTTCTGTCTGCCGTGCGTGCGCAACTGGCGCGGCACGGCCGACCAGCCCAAGCAGACGGTGCGCCAGTGCCCTGTATGCCGCACAGACACGTACTTTGTGATCCCGTCGAACCGATTGATCCGCGATCCGGTCCGCAAGAAGAAGCTCATTGCCGAGTACACGAAGAATCTCGCGAGTATCCCGTGTCGCCACTTTGATGAAGGACGGTGCGTGCCGTGCAGCTCAGTGTAGCTCTACGGTTCGAGACGAAGGGAGCTGACGATCGTATTGCATGCATTGTAGTGGAACGTGTCCGTTTGGTACGAGCTGCTTTTACGCGCACCGCTTCCCCACAGGCGAAGAAGAAGTGCGCCAAGTGCGCACGGCAGTGGACGCCGACGGCCAGTACGATGTGCTGCGCAACATGCGGCTGGACCACTTTTTCCAGAACCTTGAGATGAGCTAGACGTCTGGTTGGTTTGCCTCTCCTACGTCTCCGTCCCCTGCGCACGCAACCCACCCCCACAGACACACTCTCACACACATACGCGCGCTCGCGCCCCTCGACTCTTCCGCCCCCAAGCGGAACCCCCCAAACAGTAGACACTGTGTGTTTTCCCCCACTCGCCCTTGCCACCACAAAGCCGAAAACGTTCTAAGAAGCGAAGAAACACACACAACGGTGGGATCCCCCCTCTTTCTCTTCCTCTCTTCCTCTACCCTTCTCTCCCTCTTCTTACAGCTTGGCCTCACGGGTCGTAATGGAGCCGTCTTCGTGTCCAAAGAAGGCCTTCTCGGCCATGCCGCAGAAGAGCCCGACCTCCACCACGCCCGGCAGGAGCTTGATGCGGTGGCCCAGCGACGCCGGGTCTTCGATCACGCCAAAGCTCACGTCCAGAACAAAGTTGCCATTGTCCGTGACCACGGGGCCGGCCTTGGCCGTGGCCATGCGCAGCACGGGCGAGCCGCCCATGGCCTCCATGCGACGCATCAGCGGCACGTAGGCCATGGGGACCACCTCGACAGGGACGCCCTGCGTCCACTGCTGGCCAAGCTTGTTGGACTCTTTACGCGAGTCGGCGATCACGACAAAGCGCTTGGAGGCGAACGCGACAATCTTTTCCTGGAGCTGGCAGCCGCCGCCGCCCTTGATGCAGTTAAGCGCGAGGTCGACTTCGTCGGCGCCGTCGATCGTCACGTCAATCACGGGGTGCTCGTCGAGGCTCGTGAGCAAGAGCCGGTGCTGCGCGATGAGCTGCTTGGCCTGGAACGACGTCGGGATGCACTTGATGCGCACGCCGGTGTCGCGCACGAGCTCGCCGAGCCGCTCGGCGGCGTACACGACCGTCGAGCCGCTGCCGACGCCCACGACGTAGCCGTCCTTGACGTACTCATCCACTGCGCGGCGGGCCGCCTGAGAGAAAAGAATACACACGCATGAGTATATCTTATCTCAGGAGCTCAAGGGATCTGATGCGTACCGTGCGCTTGGCCTGCTCGATGGGGCTGCTCATGGCTTCTCCAGATTCTTCGGATTCCGCGATTGCGAAATTGGAATTTGGAAAAATGCAGTGGTGCTGGTCGCAGAACAAGATGGCTCGTCCCCCGGAGATCTGCAAATCCACCAATCAATGTACTCCATTAGTGTATTCGCCCAAAAGCGTATGTACGAGCGGAGCAGCTCCGGAACCCAGACAAACTCCGCGACCGTAACCCTCTAAACCCTAGTAGCTAGAATCCCAGAAGCTCCACTCACAACCAATGATGATGCGCAAGCTACGCGCGCTAGGGGTCGCAGCGGCCGGTGCTCGCTCTCGCTGCGTGCGCCATGGACACAGCGCGACGCAGATGAGCCCGACAGAAAAGCAGCGGCTATTGCAGGAGCTGCAGACCGTCGCGAGTGACGACGCGGCCGCAACGCAGCGGCTCGCCGCGCTCATGTCGGCGTCGACGGCGCAGAACCTCGCGCGCGCGCTGGTGGTCGTGCGCCACGAGCAGAAGCAGCAGCTCAAGCCGTCGGGGGTCGCGGAGCCACCCGTGACCATCTCCATGCAGGAGCTCAAGTACGTTGCGCTCCAGCAAGGGCTGCCGTTCATCGGCTTTGGCTTTGTCGACAATGCCATCATGATCATCGCCGGCGATTACATCGACGTCAAGCTCGGCGTGTCGCTGGGCATCTCGTCCATGGCGGCCGCTGGCATTGGCAACACGATCTCGGACATTGCGGGGCTCGGACTGGGCGGCGTCGTCGAGGACTTTTGCGCGCGGCTCGGACTGCCGACGCCGTCGCTCACGCCCGAGCAGATGATGCTCAAGGAGACGCGCGTGGCCAAGACTGTCGGCAGTTCCATCGGTGTGACTATTGGCTGTCTGCTGGGCATGCTGCCGCTGCTGTTCATGGAGACGCGTAGTAGCCATAGTGAATCACCAGGGGCGGTGGTCACTACGGCGTAACTACTCAATACACTAGTAGAATGTATAGTCACTGTTGTGGGGTATGCCTTGCATCTTCATTGGAGCTGCCCATTCCAACATGGAGAGCTCCGAGCGCGTCGCCGCCGCCGTGATCGACTGGTTCCACGCGTCCCACGTCGCGCAGAAGAAGCACGCGGCCGCCAAGCGTGAGTGGACTGTGCTTGCGGGCATCGTCGTGCTCGTGGGGGATGAGCCGGCGCGTGTTCTAGCGTGTGGCTCTGGCACCAAGTGTCTCGGTCGCCGCGATCTGGACGCGAACGGCCTTGTGGTCAACGACTGCCACGCCGAGATCGTCGCGCGGCGCGCGTTGCTGCGGTATTTATACAGCGAGGCATTGCACCATGATGAGACCAAGTCCATCTTCACGCGAGACGCCGCGAGGAAGAAGCTAAGGCTCAAGCCGAACCACGAGCTCCATCTTTTCATTAGCGAGCCGCCGTGCGGCGACGCGGCGATCTACCCACTGCGCGAAGCAGTCGTGGAGCAGCTCGTGACCTCACGCACACAGCGGGAGACGACCACAGGCACAACCACGACCACGACTGAGGAGCACGAGCGAAGCGAGCTGCGACTGACTGGCGCAAAGCAAAAGAGAGCCGATGGCGAGGACGCTGCCACGCAGGACAAACGGTTCGCGCAGGCCGTGGGCGTGGCGCGCGTGAAATCCGGCCGCTCGGATCTGCCGCTCGACAAGCAAACGCTCTCCATGAGCTGCTCGGATAAGATCGCATTGTGGACTGCGTGCGGCGTGCAGGGGTCTCTCTTACTCGCGTGGTTTGAACCGCTCGTCTTGACGTCGATCGTGGTCGTAGAAGACCCGTCGAGTCGCTCGCGTGGCGCCCAGCAGCACGCCATGGAGAGAGCACTGAGGGATCGTATTACGATTTGCCATGGCAAGGCACTGCAACTGTACGTGCTGCCACAGTCGGCAGTCACTGCTCGCTTCCGTCTCTCGCGAGCCACGTACAAGACCGCGTCGCCGCTCTCGCTCAACTGGACGCAGCAGGAACCCCACTGGCACGGCGGCGGCGAGGCCACGCGCTGGCACGCGAGTTTCTTCCACTCGCCCGACGTCGAGGTCGTCATGGCGGCCACGGGCTTCAAGGAAGGCGCCCAGAAAGCCAGTCGAATGGACGCCACGGCGAGACAGCGCGTCGCGTCGCGCCTGAGCAAGTGGAGTTTGTTTCGCGCGTACGAGGCGGTGCGACAAGCCTCCACGACGGACACGGAGCCGCCGGCGAGAAGCTACGCCGACGAAAAGGCCGTCGTACTAGGTGCTTCGGGCCTCTCGGACCGACAACGTGCTAAGAGCGAACTCGGTGAGTGGGTCGGCGTGCCCGCGTCCTTGAAACGCTTCTCTCCGTTCGTGGAACGAGACGTTTAAGCTTATATATTCTATTCTATCTCTTCCCCTCCTCTCGCTAGAGGAAGCACTCGTCCTCGTCACTCGAGTCGTCGTCGTCCTCCTCCTCCTCCTCTTGCTCCTCCTCCTCTCTCTCCATTTGCTGGAGGATTCGCTTGGCGCACGCGCGGCGCTCGGCTTCGAGCGTCTCTTCGTACACGATGCATGCCACGCTCTGGTGCTTCCGAATGAGATCAAATGCCATTGCAAACTTGTCGACGCAGTCGTCCAGTCGAAACACGGCGTGAAAGTCCACTATGTCCAGGAGCTCTCCGTGGCGCACGGGCAGCTCCGTGGCCGTCGTCCAAAAGCCACGCGCCTTGCGGTTGCCAAACACTTGCAGAAACGTGAGCAGTACTTTCCCCGGCGACACTGGAGAGGTCCGGAACCGCGTCGTGAAAATGTAGGCGACCATCATGTACAGTCGGTAGCTCCCCAGTCCGCCCGTAAAGGGCTTGTCCAACTCAAACTGGTGCAACAACTCGCGGAGAAATGCCACGACGTGGAAAAATGGCGCGCCCAGCGCGTGCTGCAGCTGCGCCACGAGCGTCGTCGTGCGGCCGTGGTCGCTCGCCTGCAACGCCTCGCGGTTCACGCCCAAGTCAATGTGGAGACCGCTCTGCGGGTCCGTCAGGACGAGGATCGGGATCTTGGCCTTGCTGAGACACTGGATCTTGTACTCGGGACGATGCGCCGACAGGAGCTGCTGCAGCGCACGCAGCTGTCGCAGCTTTTGACGGCGCAGCGTCCCGTTCCACGGCGACTTGAGTGGCGTGGAGGCCGCACGCAGAGGCGCAGGCTCCTCCCGGCCAATACTACTAGTACTCCCTCCCCGTCCTGAGGTCGGGAGGGCGAGATTCAGCGAGAAGGTCGGCTCACTGTCGTCGTCGCCCTCGACCGCCTCGTCCTCGTCCGTGTCCGACACGACGTAGCCTGCCGCGTTCACGATCTCGTGACCATCGTCCTCTTCCTCCGTCTCCACGACTGCAAATTTCCCGCGGCTCTTCATGCGCGAGAAATCCAGATTCCCGACCGTGATGTCCAGATCACTGCGGAACGTCTCCATGCCGCTGGACGACGAGCCATACAAGGCGACCGACGCGTCCGGAAAGTGCGCTTCAATGAGCGACTGGATCGTCTGGAACACGCGCGTCCGGAACGCGCGCTCGCGCGGCGTGGGCGTCACAAACTGCGCCAAGGCCGCGAGATCGCCATCCAGGTCGGACTCGCCCAACCGCAGCGTCAGCAGCTTGCGGACGGACGCACTGCTGCTGGCGCGCCGTGGGAAGCCATGACTGCTGCGCGCGTGAGTGTCCCTGGCCGCTTGCTTGAGCCGCTGCTTTTCTTTGTTCGAGAGCTTCTTGCGGTTCTTTGAGCGGCTCTTTTGCGTCGTGCCGATTGCAAACACGGGCTTTGGCGCAACTGATCCCGGTACGTGGCCTCCCGTACGTAGCTTTTTGCGGCGCCTCAAGAGCTCCTCATCGGACGCGACTTCTTCCTGCGGGTGTGGATACCGCCGCCTATTAATAGCAGTTGCGTGGGTTCTGGGAACAGAGGAAGCGCGTTGCTCAGAGACGCCCTCGGTCCGTCTCTGCTTCGCGTAGCGGCGCGTCTTGGTCAGCGAATGGACGGTACTCTGCAGCTGTGAAGACGTCTCGCGGGAGGGAGAGGGCGCCGTGGTGGTCGCGCGGGTGTGCTGGACGCGGCGTCGCCTGCTGCCAGCTCCTCTGCTCGTCACGCTGGCCGCCACCATCAGGCCGGCGCGGTCCTTGAAGGTCCTTGAAGATCCTAACTGTACATCCAGCAGCACATCGCAACCACCAGACTCTTCGTGGTCCCATCTGTCCCTCGTCTATTGACACGCGTCCCGAAAGTCCCGTGTATGGTTGGTCGATTCCTGTTTTAGTCGATGTCATGGGTACCGAATCCCTTATGGACGACTTGATTTCCAGGTGGCGTGTCACCCTTCAATGATTGAGTGGCAAGAGTTCAGCAGCTGAAGCCCTTCGCTCGTGAACAGGCACTTATACGGATCCCAGCTGCCAGTCCCATCTGGCTCTGGAGAGACTATCGAGTCACATTCGCCGTCCTCTACAATACAGTAATTGCTGAATGCTGTTAACAGTCATCACCGGCAGGTGGGGGACCTGACTGTACGGCATCGGATACTGTGGGTGAGGCGCAGTCAGCTCAGCAAAAGAACGCGCGTGGATGGGACTGCGACAGCAGACGCGCTCGCCTTTTCTGCCCGGGAGTGTAAAGCCGAGGGCGCTGTCTATAATAGACCCCGGTCCCTGCCGACCGCAAAAGACAGTTGCCGGTCACTGTCAGTTCTCGAGTCGTTTGCAGTCATGAAGGCGACGACGCTCGCGCTGCTCAGCGCCGCCGCGCTCTTCGGTGGATCCGCACTGCCTCGAGGTATAGATACTGTACATGGATGTGGGTGGCGTCCTCCGACTAATTCCGTTTCTATGATGACTTTTGTAGTGGACGCTAATCCCTATTGGGCCGGCGCGTGGGGACAACCCGCTGGCGGAGGGCCTGCGCCGCCGCCAGGAGGCAATAGATATTGGGCAGGGCCCAGCCACAACCAGCCACCTCCACCGACGCAGGCGCCTCGACCACCCTACGCACCCGTCCCCGTGGCGCCGCCGAAGCCGCCGGCACCTCCTGCGCCCGCGCCTCCGAAACCCGCACCAGCGCCTCCGAAACCCGCACCAGCTCCTCCGAAACCCACACCAGCGCCGAAACCAGAACCAGCTCCGGAACCAGAGCCGACTCCGGCGCCGGCGCCATCCCCGACATCGATGGATTTCGGCTCGGTCAACGCCACGACCTACAAGCCCGGTACGGCCCACCCGGCTGATACGGCCAGGCCCACGGCCGCCGTTGGTGGTTATATGACACCAGCGCCGACGCCAGCCAAGCCCACGGCCGCGGTCGGAGGCTACGAGACCCCGGCCCCAACGCCTGCGCCGACAC
>JAADWA010000167.1:0-44612 GCA_023335935.1 Pythium phragmiticola
AGCGACAGGAACTATTGGGACGATGACCAACCACCAGCACCTCGCCGACGTGCTCTCGCATCTGTACACTACGTACCCTGGTTTTGCCATCGATGGCGGTGACTCACAAGTTGGCCTATGCTACAACTGTGACCTCGTTCGACTTTGAGAATACCCAAGACCTCACTACTGTACACTCCTTCCAGCGTCTACGCACATGACTTGTAGAGTAGGCAGTAGGTAATGAGTAGTGTTTGACCCCGCCACAATACACTGCAGCGGCTTCTAAACGGTGCCCACTATAGGCTCGTTGTGATAGTGATGATGGTACTGATTCGCTTCAGGGATGATCCGAACGAATCAGAGGAATAGGAAAAGGCGACACAGCGGCCACTAGAGTTGACCAGCCATGTTACGAAGATGAGCACTAACGCCAGCCTGCCCATTACGTGCTGTGGGATGGAGAACCTGGGAGCTACCAGCTCCATCGCTAGCGAGGTCAGCGTGATAGACATAATCTTGCTGTGTGGGCGCACCTAGTGGGTCCCGTGAGGAGATCTGCCAGCTTGCGATCCTACCCATAGCGTCGAAGGTGAGTGAAGCTGGTGGCACTATTCCCGAGTCTGGAGGACAAAAGTTGGGTTGGGCGCCGAATCGGATTTGTGTACTGTGCCTTCGCACCCGGTTGATTTGGCGAGCCCTTCATGTGAACCAGTATGGACCGGAGTGTCAAGTGCAGCGAAGGGCCAAGGTGCCCAAGAGCTCGCCGCTTAGAATTTTTCGTACCCAGGTGCATTGACAACAAGCTGGTACAGTGTACCCTCATTTGTAGACAACTGGTGCACAGTACCAATATTGATAACCCGTTTTGAACCCATGTTTCAGACTGACCCCCGACCACCAACAATAGGCCTTCGTACTGGACGACTACCACATGGGACTCTTCGGGGCGCAAGTGTTACCCGCGGTATCTGCCGTTGGCAATCTCGGCGAGAGGGGAACCGCGCTTGCGATGGTCGCGCCGGTTCCTCCTCGTGCCGAGCGGGACCAAATCAGGCCCCACTAACCGCCATCCGCCGTGTGCTCGACCCGGCAATTGCTGTCGGCCCCACGAAGCAGCACGGCTGCGTCTCGATCGAGCGTCTGTTGGCGCTGAAGGATTATACGCAACGCACCTCCACGACGCGCGCGATCGTCGTGTGTCTACTCACGCCCGTTCCAGCGCTGGTAGTCGCGGCTGCGATTGAGAGCCTGCCGCTCGCGCCACCATCACTGGGGTGGCATGAGCAAGGAGTGTTTTGGATCCTATTGTTTCTGTCAGGGATCACGATGGCGCTGGTCTCGAGCACAGCTGTCGGGCAGACCACAGGCTACTCTATGGAAATCAGCATCGGCCAGATGATCGTCTTCTCAGTGCTTGCTTCAGTTCTTTACGTCGGCGCCATTGTCGGCCTCACTGCGATGTGGACGTTTCCTGTTCCATTCCTGCTTATACTCAGCGGAGCCCCGCTTGTGCTTGGGGAGATTGTTGCTGAGTTCGGTCAACGTTCGCGTCACCATCGCCAAGTTGAAAGGACTCCAGAAGCGGATGGAAGCGATCGCATACTTAACGTCGACCGTGCCCATGCTCTACTGGATCTACCCGCTACACAAGGTCGCCTTTGAGTACGTGGGAACAAAGTACCAGGTGGCGCTGCTGCTCGTGCTACCGATCTACAAGGCCCACTGGAAGCGACGTGTGTGCCGAAAGCTCGCCGAAGTTTAAGACCTCATTCCGACCATCATGATGTTCACGATTGAGCTCTTCAATTTGCTCTACTTGGCCACGTGCATGCAGATGTCCAGATCCGCACTGACCACCGCGGCGATCATCCTTTTCGACGTGATGCTGGGGATTATCCGTGTGCGTCGTGTTCATACGCGCACCGCAGAGTTGTTGGAAACAATCGACGCAGAGAAGAGCAAGATTGGATCGGGTGAGTGGGATTTGCTCAAGTGGTTTCTGGATCGCATGGCCGTCGAGCCGGCGACACGGCTCAACGAAGGTTTGTTGGCGACGGCACGTGTGCGGGGCAACGGTCTGGAACACAATCCCACTGAGTCGTGCGCAGCGATTCTTCGAGTTCTGGACGCCGCAAAACAGCACCGAGTCAAGTCAAATCAAAGAGAGGACGCCTACTCAACTACTCCAGCATCCGACGACACAGCATTGAACCAAACGCTCCAGTTTCTCTTCCATTGCGAGTTCATGGTACTGATCGAGTACATCGAGTGCGCGATCCCATTATTCTATGCCGTGTACCTACCGATCCTCCACAGTCTTCCGAACGCCGTCTACTATGGGTACGTGCGTGCACTCTCGATCGAAGGCCTGAGACACGCTGAGCTCGACATTCTCATCTACTGGCTGTTCCAGTTGGGTTCGCTTGTGGCCGTCATGCTGTCGTTGCGACGCCACTTTGGACTGTCAGTGCTTCACGTGTTGGCGTTTGTACTGGACGAACAAGTCATTTACGTGCAGGCCAACGTGATTTTTCAGATGATGGTTGCGCTCCCCTTCACGCTTGCGCACCACGGTACGACACCCTATGCCATTTACAGTACACTGTGGGAAAACTAATGCTCTCTTGCTCGACTGTGAGTAGATGCCGATTTCTCGCTCAAATTCGCTTGGATGAAGGATCCCTCAGTGACTTGGTGGGTGAAGAAGTAATTGAATACCGCTATCACAATGGATTCGCTTCCACGCTGTGTCCTCGGGATGACAGTAGCCCGTAGCCTGGACATGGTTGTTCTGGGAATCAGCCACTAGCGAGACATATGCGAGCCATGTACGGGAGAGTCAAGTAGCCAAACGGCTCGGGACGCGACGCTTTCCACCGACGACTTCTCTCCGTGCATCGACTGCACGACGCGTTTGAGAAGGCCGGGGTTGCGAGCAGAGCAGCTCAAGTACAAGACTGTGGAGATAAGGGCGAGACCACCGTCTCCACGCGGATTACAAAGCCAACCCGAACGTTTGGGGGCTGGCCACTGCATCAATCTTGTCGTACCAAACCAGGAGCATATCGTACCGTAGAGTAGGACAAGATTGTTTTAAAATGGAAAGCTCTTCTACGTGCGGCGGCGCACATGCCGCAGGATAATAAATGAAATGGCGATCCACGCCGCAGCGACAATGCCAATACAGGCGTACGCCATCTCGGTCGAGATCCGCGTGTCGCTACTACTGACCATCTCGACCGTCGAGTCGTTGCCCCCACCACCGTTCGGCACAGGCGTGGGCGTCGCTGTGGTCACCACCAGGGAGCCATTCGATGAGCCCGTACTCGAGCCTACGGACGAGGGATCGGACTCAGTCGACTCGGTGACGTTCCCGAGAATCGCCTCCAAGTGCTGCTGCATGAACGGCGCCAGCACGCCGCGGTTCGCGACGGCGTCGCTGTAGCCCGCATCTGGCAGCACCGTGTCGCTCTCGACCGTGGGCACAGCCTCGCCAATAGTATTCGTGTGGATGCCGATAATATACGTCTGCAAATCGGCGTACCGCACAAGCAGCACGGACCCGGGCGAGCCATTGGCCGACGTATCGCAGTTGTGGTGGAGCATGTATTGCGGGCCGTTAAAGGTTGCTGGAAAGAAGCACGTACACTTGGCATACTTGAGCTCGGGCTTCGCCGTGGTCGCGACGTTGGCGTCAAAGCCCACCATTTGCACGGGCATCTTGCCGCTCGACTGGTCAAGCTCGTTGGCCGTTGGGAGCAGCAGCTTGCCCAGCGTCTCACTGACTGTCGTATCGAGCTCGAGGATCGCGTAGGTCTCTTGGGTCCACTGCTGCCAAAACGTCGACTGGCGGTGGATCTTGACGACGTATCTGATGGCCGACGCGCCGGCAAAGGCGAGCTCCGGCCTGGGAAGCGTTGAAGGGCGGCGCGTGCCATCGCGCTGGAGCACGCAGTCGGCGGCCGTGAGTGCGTACTTGGGTCCGATAAGTGCCGCAGTGCAATTGCGGTCGGCGCTCCACTTGAGCAGCCCAACAGCGCTGTACGGAGAAGAAGTTGGGTTGGTCACGGCCTGGCGGTCGTCCCCGCCAAATACGGTCAGCTGTCGGCGATGGGGCTGGGCGAACTCGTCTTTTCGCAGTCGCATCGTCACCCTTTCTGAGAATCCCTCGTGACTGATGGTGAGCAACGTCAGCACACCGGCGGCGATCAGAGCCATTACAACGCGCGCCACGAGCAGCCGATGGCGTGGTGTCGCTGGCCGGTGATGAGGTGCTACTGACGGCGTCTCGCTGGTATCGGCCATGGTTCCCTGTCGTCGTGGGCATCGCAATGGCTCCATTTCGTGCTATTACTTTCTGCGGAGAGCCACGAAACGACCGTGTCGATCCAATGAATTCGTTCGACCGGCACCCGAAGCCCGTCTGACGATGTCGCCCGAAAAAGCACACACTCGCGCTCACGCTCTCGGCACGTCCCAGGGAAAGAATGCGATCGCGTGCACGCTCGCGCGTCCCAGAAAAAAAAAGGCGCGACACGGCCGACGGAACCCTATCGACTGCGTAGAGCTCAAATCTTTTGGGCCGCCTTTCGGTTCAGTCATCATGGCTATGCGCTGTGCCGCTGTACGTATTGTTTCCACACGCGCGATGGGATCCGCTACAACGATCCAGCAACGCGCGACTCGGGGCTTCTAAATTTCAGAAGAAGCTTCCAGGAACGGATTGACGGCATCTGATTGGCCTATATCCTAGTCCATGCGCTCTGGTTACCCAATCATACCATATTACGCAAGCCCGCCTGTCTAATGGAACATCCAGAATGATGGGTTTTCCAGTGACCAAGATATGAATCCTGTGACGACCTGCGTCAAATCATGTGGACGCACGGGCATCCACCGCACCATAAAGAAATCTAGTCCTACCGCGCAGAGAAGCGCGTCGAAGCGATGACCGACGGGGCCATGTGATCGACGAGCCGATAGGTAGTGAGTGAATACCGGTACCGGTGTACTAAACGGGTTCGTGAGAATGAGACGTGCCGGCCGAGTCTAGTTCATCTACGTTGCAGTTGGCGAACTCCCAGTAGACTGCCGCCATCTTCAAATAGTAGTACATACTGGTGCTCGCCGATGAGCATGCTGCTTGTTTCCAACGTCCAGCAGGTGGGTTGCATTTGAAACGATGACGACACTTTTTGGAGCACAGTACACTTCTAGACACTTTCGATTGTGAACCTCCAACACACCGATATTCGGATTGCATCCTGTACGAGTAGTCACAGGAAGAGATGCACCTCCCCACCTTACCATACAGAAGCCTCTGTGCACGTGATGATGAGGTAATTGGGCAACTGCGAGCCAGTGCAGTGTTCGAGATTCCTACCGCCAAAAGAAAAGCCCACAGCGAACCCAGCCCAATCTTGTTGAAGCCTCCACACCTGGCGAGATGCACACGCACACCAATATAACACGTTCCTTGGGAGAAAACTCAGCATGGAATTCGTCAAGGAGTCATGACAACTGGATCGGATTACTAAAGAATGTGAAAGACCCCATGGACCAAACAGCACAGCAGAGAACAATGAGAGCAAGGGAGAAAGAAGCAAAGCGGATGCGAGACCAGAAGTGACAGAAGAACACAGTCATAGAGCACACGCACGACAGAGCGAACGCTCGCGGTCAAGCGCGATCAAACAAAGACGCACACGCAACGGCAGACAAGACCCCAGCCCACGTTCGCCTAGTTGAACCCATAGGGAACAACCTACTGCACGCAGAGTTCTTCGCATACGGAAGGCGTGCCGAGCCGCGATACAATAAATGCAAAAATGTAGTGGGTGCCTTTGTACGCTCTCAGTCGGGAACGAGCTTCTCCCGCGGTACCCTGCATCATAACCCCCACTTACTATGCGTCCCCCCTTACAATGGGAAGGTAGTGCCGTGAAGCTTCTCATCAAGATTCCGGGGAACGGCCGCTCTGGACGCGCACGGTTTTTCGCCAAAAGAACCGCCCGACAGCGAACGAAGAGATCCGTCCGCCTCAACGCACGCGCCTTTGGATCGGGAAACACTACTGCCTCCCGCGCGTCGCCCATACACACGCATACATGACCTCGTGTCCCGTCCTCTTTCAGGTCTCCCGCCTTTCTAAACGCTCTGTGCATCTCGCTCTCTGCGCGCTGTACATCACGGTCCGATCGGTGCATGTGGTCGCCTTCTGATGCTTTCGTCACTTCCAGTTGTGAGGGGAGTGGAGCTGCTCGAAGAACCTATCAATTGATGGTATATCAAGTTTTGCTAGATAATGTATTTTGACCAATCCGATGGCTGCATTTTTGTGAAGAGCTCCATTCCCGGCCAAACGGAAAAATGACTGGAACGCCGTTCTTCGTGACGGCTGCGACGGCGCAGGCGGCACCACAAGCGACCACGACGCCCAATAAGACCGCGGGTGTCAAGAGACGCGCGCCATCCGATGATGCCGATGCGACGCCGGTAAAGTGTGAGGGTGTGGAGCTGTTGCGCAACCAGTTTGAGCAGCTCGAGGCGACCAAGACGAACCAGCTCATTCCTCTGGGCGTACGCTACCTGGCTCTCCTGGGCGACTCGAATGGTAGTAGATGGGGTCTCTAATGGAGCGTATGTCTATGTGTGTGCAGGACATTCGCGATATTGTGATGGACCACGTGCTCGAGACCATGGTGACGGATCTCAAGCACACAGTGCTGCTCATGTGCGAGGACGTGCCCGACTTTCGGCCGGCTCCATCCGACGCCACTACAGAGACGGCGCATGACGCACTACCAGCGTTTCTCGAGGGTCTCAATGGCGGATACAAGCTGTACAGTAAGATTGGCGACGGCGACAGCATCCCACGGAGCGACTCCATCTTTCTGCGCATGCCTGTGTCCAAGCGCGAGATGGAAAACGAGAAGAAGGCAGCCAAGAAGGCCATCAAGAAGCAGATTAAAAAATTCAAGAAGACGCACGGAGACAAGAGCGGACTGACGGCCGATTTCTACGTGCTGTCGGACGAGAACCTGAGGAGACATCTCTCGTCGATCCCGTTTGACGACTATGAAGCACAGGGGTACGTGGCGACAGCTCCGCTCGCGAGCGGAGACACACGACCACCCGAGCAGCTCCTCGTGGCGATTGACTGCGAGATGTGCAAGACCACCAAGGGCGTCGAACTCACGCGAGTCACGCTCGTGGATGCCAAAGAGAATGTGCTGCTCGACGAGTACGTGCGGCCCAAGAATCCCATCGTCGACTATTGCACCCAGTACTCGGGCATCACGCAGGATATCATGGAGAGCTGCACGAACCGACTCGAGGAGATCCAGCAGCGCTTTTTATCGCTCGTCCCGGCCGATGCGATCCTCGTGGGCCACTCGATCGAGAACGATCTGCAGGCACTACGCGTCGTCCACAAGCGCATCATCGACACGACCGTGCTGTACCCGCACCCACGCGGTCCGCCGTTCCGATCGGCGCTGCGGTTTCTCACGAGCACGTTTCTCCACCGCGCGATCCAAACAGGCTCAGATGGCCACTGCAGCGTCGAGGACGCGGTCGCCACACTGCAGCTCGTGCAGCTCAAGCTCAAGCGCGGCCCCAACTTCCCCAGCATTGAGCAAGAGTTTACGCAAAAGAAGATCATACACGAGCTGGCACTCTCGAAAAAGTCGGTGCTGATTGTCGACTCGCTCAAGGCGTGTCGCGCGCTCACGGCCGGCGCCGCCTGCATCTTGCCCAGCGAGACACCGGAGCAAGTTGTTCACCACGTCGTGCATCAGCTCACAACGGGCTTTCCGCCGCACTTTACGTGGGCGCGCGTGCGTGGCGCATCGCGTACGGAGATCGCAGCGTTTGTAAAAACGATCCGCACGCACGTGGCGGCGAGTCGCTCGTGTCTGCTCGTGGTCGCGAGTGGCGCCACGACAGCGCTGCGCGAGCTCCACAAGGTACGCACGACGCGGAGCGATCCGCGCAGCTCGCTCATGTGGGACAAGACACAGCAGCTTCAACTCGACGTGCTCGCGAGCCGCACGCAAGAAGGGATCGTGCACGTGTTCCTGCCGTAAGAAGTATACTTGTAGTGTAGTATACACTGCTGCGTCTCCTTCCGTCTCTTTCTTTCTCTCTCCCCATGGTCCGTTTTAGGAATGGGGCGGCGCGCGTACGTGTCTGGCGCCATTGCGCCAACGTCCCATGGCATGGCGCCACTGGTGATTGGCCGAAACTGGCTGCGACGCTTCATGATTGGCCAGCGCGGGTCGGGCAAGTCGCACGTGGCATACAAACTTCAAGTCGATTGCTGGAATCTTTGGAATGGGATTTTTTCCATTTCTCGGTCAGAAGGTCTCTTTCTCTCTCTCCCATTGACCCAAGACTTGGGAGGACGCCTCACAACCTGCACAGAGACTGGAGTGCTGCACGCGCACGCGGCGGAACTCAGACCGACTCGCGCTAGGCAATCCACTTCTGCTCTCTCTCAATCCAGCGCAACGCTCGATAGACGAGCCAGTCGTCGGGAACCTCTTCGCACTGAACTCGGCGGGTACGTGTGCGGAAGACGAAGCGAGTCACTAGACAAAGGAGAACTCAGTGGCCGTGAACCAATACGCTGCGTACACCCAACGGAGGAAGTGACGAGATCATCAAGACGCCCCAGTCGTGCGTGCGTGTATCCCACGTGGCCACTGTTAGAGTGCCAAGACGGTGAGTGATCATGGACCCGAGCAAGGACGGCGACAAGAAGAGCGAGCAGGAAGCCAAGGACGGCGACGGCGGCAACCAGATCGATGACGAGTCGAAAGAGGAGCTCGCCAAGAAGGGCGCGGTCGGACGGCGCTTTGCCGTGGTCGACATCCCCAAGGAAGCCATCGAGGGCGCGGCGGCCGAGGCCAAGTAACGCGTGGCTACAAGGGGACAGATAGAGAACAGCCAACCCATCCTCTCAAGAGCTCACGTGATCTCCTCCCCCGTCCGCTGCAGCTCCTCCTCGTCCATCGCGCATTTCAGCGGTTCAGCTCGTCCTCCCAGCGGAGAAAAGGACACGGCATGAGATCGGTCTCCGCTTCTGGGTCTGGTTGCTGATGTCACAACCATGATGCGCGTTGAAGTTGGTGAGGAGAGGCACTTCGTCGTCCTAATTTGTCGTGTACGGTACGCCGTAAAACAGAACGTGTGAGCTCAGAACTGTAATATTACGAAACCTTTCATCGCAGTACATTATACACCTGTTCAAATCAAACCACTCCATTTTACGTTATCAACACATTATCCGTCATTGACAACCTTTTAATATGATTCCTCTTTAAACCGATACAATCAGTCCGTGTTCCACGAAGAGCTCACCATCTATCTGTCTTTGCCGTCCTTCATCCCGTTCGTCCACACAACGCAATCTTCACCGTGGGCCTTACAGGATGTGGAGACTCGCAGCGCGTGCAGCGTCCTCGGCCCGTGGGGCCTCGTCGTCCTCTTCTGCGCTCGCGCAGCGCCGCGCGATGGCGTCGCTGCCGTCGTGGGCGACTGTGGACCCCGTCACGCTGAGCGGCGCCAACCCCGGGCAGGGGTTCAACCTCGTCAATGGCGAGTGGCGCACGACCGCCAAGAGCGAGCCCATTGTGGATCCCATGAACGGCGACGTGTTTCTGCACATGCCGCTCACGCAAAAGAGCGAGCTCGCGCCGTTTGTCGAGAGCATGGCGGCGTGCCCCAAGCACGGACTCCACAACCCCTTCAAGAACGTCGAGCGGTACGTATAAGCTTCTTATTCCCAAGAGCTGACGAAAAAAAAAACTGAACCGCTTTGGGTGTTTTTGAACAGCTACGTCATGTACGGAGAGATTGCGAACAAGGCCGGGACAGCGATGCAGGACCCTGTCGTGGCCGACTACTTTGCCAAGCTCGTCCAGCGCGTGTCGCCCAAGAGCTACGCGCAGGCCGCGACCGAAGTGCGCGTGACGCAGCGCTTCCTCGACAACTTTTCGGGCGACCAAGTGCGCTTCCTTGCGCGGTCCTTTGGCGTGCCGGGCGACCACGCGGGCCAGACCAGCCACGGGTACCGCTGGCCCTACGGACCCGTCGCGCTCATCACGCCGTTCAACTTCCCCATCGAAATCCCCGTGCTGCAGCTCTTTGGTGCCCTGTTTATGGGCAATAAAGTGCTCATGAAGGTCGACTCCAAGGTCAGCATTGTCATGCAAGAGGCGCTGCGGCTCTTCCACGCGTGCGGGCTCCCGCTCACGGACTGCGACTTTATCCACAGCGACGGCGCCGTCATGAACGACCTGTTGCTCCAAGTCAAGCCGCGCAACACGCTCTTTACGGGCTCGGGCGCCGTCGCCGAGAAGCTCGCCAAGGATCTCCATGGCCGCATCAAGCTCGAGGACGCGGGCTTTGACTGGAAAGTGCTGGGCCCCGATGTCGCCGACTTTGACTACGTCGCGTGGACGTGCGACCAGGACGCGTACGCGTGCTCGGGCCAAAAGTGCTCGGCGCAGTCGATCGTGTTCATGCACGAGAACTGGGCCAAGGCCGGACTCGAGGCCAAGCTCAAGGAGCTCGCGCAGCGCCGCCAGCTCGCGGATCTCACGGTCGGCCCCGTGCTCACGGTCACGACCGAGCGCATGCTGGACCACGCCAAGGCACTGCTGGCGATCCCCGGTGCGCGGGTCGCGTTTGGAGCCAAGGAACTCGGTACGTTTTGATAGATGGATTGATTGATGGACGTCCACAGAGTCCCTAACCCTCTCGATCCATCACTTTGTTTTCGACAGCCAACCACACGATCCCGAAACAGTACGGTGCGATTGAACCGACGGCGATCTTCGTGCCGCTGAAGGAGCTTGTCAAGCCGGGCAACTTTGAGCTCGCGACGACCGAGATCTTTGGTCCGTTCCAGGTGCTGACCGAGTACGACGACAGCGAGCTGCCGACGGTGCTGACTGCGCTCGAGCGCATGGACGCGCACTTGACGGCCGCAGTCGTGTCCAACGACGTGCAGTTCACGCAGCACGTCGTGGCCCACACGGTCAACGGCACAACGTACAGCGGCATCCGCGCGCGCACGACCGGCGCACCGCAGAACCACTGGTTTGGCCCCGCGGGCGACCCGAATGCCGGCGGCATTGGCACGCCCGAGGCGATCAAGCTCGTGTGGTCGTGCCACCGCGAAGTGATCCAGGATGTGGGGCCGATCCCAACAGACTGGACGATCCCGAAGGCCACGTAGAGAGAGATCCAAGTCAACTCGTCCCGTAGGCACACTCCTGTCGGATCCAAACGCTCTATGGAACAGAGTTGAGTATGTGTTTGTTGCTCTCTTTCTTTTGAACCACCAAGACAAAGAGCCCATCGCCTCCTTGGCAGATGTGGACAAAACGAGTACTGTAGCGAGGCCGCCACTGTCCGACAAAAGAGTCTGCGATTAGCCTGTAGCCAACGACGAACCCAATTGGGAGAGCATGCGAGTAACGCAACGTCCCCCTACGTGTCGCTCGGAGTTTGTGTGCAGTTGATAACATGCCGCGCGGAATATGGTTCACTGTATTGAACTGTCGTAGCTGGTCCAGTAAACTCCATGGGGTTCTCTGTCTTTCCCGCCTCGTTATTTTGTTGCGGGCGTGATTGGGTGCGACCACATCTGTGGATGACACTGTCGTCCAAGTTCACCCCGAGTGACCATTGCGTGATGGCTGCTGCCGCGGTCTCTTGGCGCTGCGTGGTCAGTATTTCAATCCGAGCTTGCCCAACGTTTGCGTCATGCACGGCTCATTTCTCCAATTGCTTCAGAGCTCGCCGTCAATGACATGGGACGACGATCTGCGACGCCGCGAACGCAAAGCCAGGGCCAAGGCGCCTGTCACACGACGTGGCCCACGCAGAGACGGCGGACACGCACAGAGGCAAAAGTGCGGGTCGATTCGAAGAGAACGCAAGGTCGCGTCTCGGCCCCGATCGATGATGAAGCCGCTTAGCTTCCGTCAGCGCCATCGGTTCGACCACACAAGACTCATTTCTCAATTTGCTTTACCAAGAGCGAGAGCAAGAGCAAGAGCGACAAGGATGCTGACCGAGACCACGGCGTGGGCGCTGCTCGAGCAGCACTGCTGCCCGCTACGAGAGGCCACTTGGGCGAGCGCGGGTCATTTCCGCCGCCACCCGTGTCCCAACACTGTGGGCGACCGCGTGAGCCTCATCGTTCGGCCTCGGGTGCTGCGATGGGCCACGACCGAGGAATCGCTGCTCTGCGGGGCGCGACTTCGACTGGCACTGCGCCTGGCCCAGGCGGTGAGCTGCTGCCAGGGCTTCTCGCCACCGAGACGGCAGGATTTCTGGCGGCGCGTGATCGACACGCTGTGGGCCGATCCAAGCAGCCACGTCGACCCTGATCGATGGGATTTGCCCCGAGGGTTGTTTGACCACGTGGGGATCCAGTGGAGCCGAAAGTCTCTCGCCGGCGACGCCTTCTGGATGGGATTTCTCGGTGGCTCGCCAGCCTGCAACGCCGAACTGACCGCTGTGCTCGATCAGCTGCAGCCTCACATGGACCCAGACGCCTCCCTCGGTCTGCGAGTCTCACTCTCGCGCTGCATTTCGTACATGAACGTACCGGCCGTGCCCAAGAACGCGTCGCCTTTGCCACCCACGCTCACTGTGGTTCAGGTCGTCTACCCAGAAGTCGTCAAGGCGATTCTGCTCGCGGCGCTCCAGAAACTACGAGTCCGTCGCGGCCCCCACCGCTCGCTCTACCGGTCCAGCTCGGACACGTGCTCGAGTACCGCATCGACGACGACGCGTCGGCGACGCACGAGCTCCTCGACCTCTTGGCGCGCGCGCACACGAGCCCCCAGAAACCCTCTCTCCAAGTCACGGTCGACCGGCTCGCGATCCAACTCGCACCACCGGCACCCCCTCGCTGCGCCGGGTCGGACGTGGCCCATCTTCGACCTCTGGTGACCCGAGGCCGCGCACTGCGCAAGCTGCTGCGAGATCTACTCGGCCCCAACGATGCCTTTCCTTAAGCCCACACAGTCGCTCTCATGGGGTGCAGCCGCAGCGACTTTCGACTCGTGGGCGCCGCGCTGTCGGGCGTGGCGCTGGCGGCGCGACCGCTCGCGTACCTGCGCTGCAGTGAACTCCTGGATGCGACCCAGCCGTGGGACAATTTGCTGCGACTCGCGTGGCTCGCGTACGTGCTGAGCTGCCGCCGCCGTCGGTTTCCGTCCGCGCCGCTGGCGCTCTCGCTGCTCGTGTTTCACGTCGCCGTCACTGATGCGGAGAGCGA
Organism: Pythium phragmiticola; assembly: GCA_023335935.1. NCBI lineage: Eukaryota > Oomycota > Peronosporomycetes > Pythiales > Pythiaceae > Pythium > Pythium phragmiticola. Next base: position 13,283 of record JAADWA010000167.1, read on the forward strand.
GTCCATGCAGCAGCTTCTGGCCGCTCGAGCTCCCCTCCGCGACGTCGTGCGGGAAGTGCTGCGATTGCGGCTCGGTGGCGACGCCGCCGCGGTGGACCGACTGAGCGTGCGGTATCTACGGCTCGGCTCGGCCGTGCGTCTCGCGCGGGGCACGTGGTTGTTCTTTGAGCCGTTTCGCGGCGACGCGGCGAGTGTCGCCGTTGCGGCCGACGCTGTAGAAGACGGCGAGTTGGGTGTAGTCGCCCACGTGGAATACGCCGACCATGGCGTGTGAGTCGGGATCGTGTACGCGGGGTACAGACTCGTGTGGGCCGCGCAGAGCGGCGTGACCTCGTGCTTCCTGGTGGAGGAGGAGGAGGAAGAAGCAGAAGAGGAGGAGGAGGACGATGACGATGACGTGCGTATGCAGGACGACGAGGGCGACAAGGAAGGAGGATCCTGGGCGCTGTCGTCGCTCGCGCTGAGCTTCGAAGGAGGATGTGACGGACCGCCCGCGCTCGCAGCGGAGGCGTTCTGCGTCTCGGCGGTGCTGCCGCCTGCCGCTGCTGCGGTGGATGGTGGGCGAGGCGCTCGCTACGCTGTCACTGGAGCGCGTCGTCGTCTCGCGCGCCGATCTCACGCACCTGCTCGCCCTGTTTCCGCGGCTCGAGGCGCTGGAGCTGGATCGGTGCGTGGTCGAGAGTGTGGACCCACTGCTGGACGCGTACCGAGACCCCGCGAGACAAGTACGTATCGCCAGACTGTCGCTGCTGGGCGCGCGCGATTGGCGCATACGCGACGTGCTGCTCGTCAAGCGAGTGCAGTACGTCTTCAGGTTGTTTGTGTTCGGGGCTGACGGCGAAGCGCCCGCGTGGATACCGTCGCTTGTAGGCGCGGTCACGAGCGGCGTCGGGCGTGGAGTGTTGCGGGACCTGCGGCTGGACTGCAGATGCATTGCGAGGCGCACCGCTCAAGTACCCACCGCGCGTGCGATGCGCTGTGCTGAGTGTGCTGCGCGCCGTCGACTGTGCCATGCCCGAGATCGCGCGGCTAGTGCTGGCCATGGCGGAAGGAACCGTCGTGCGCACCGTGACATGGGACTCGGTCGAGCACTCGTGAAGGAGTCCTCTAGTCATCGTCACGGCGGATAGGGAACGCTACTGTATTATAGTCGGTATACTGTCGTAGTGACCCCGAACAGAGCTACCTCATGGTCGGGTGGTCGTTCTACCGTTCATACAGCTTCTTTTTTCTAGTTGGCTGGAGAGACAGAGAGGTTGCGGTGACTGGACTTGCTTCTTGTAGGTTCTGTGAGTGGCTTGGGATGGCGCAGAGGTCCACGCGCCACGGGCATCCACAGGCGCCGGCTCACAAATTCTGAGTGAGAAGGGTAACCGTCTGGTTGAGCGCGTGTTCGAGGTCGTCCTCGTCGGGAATGCCGTCCGCGTCGTATGCGACCTGAGTAATCGCCGACTCGCTGATGTCCGTCGGGGTGACACGGAACAACTGCCAGCGCACCAGATCGGTCACGATCGCGAGCAGTGCGTGCACCGGGGCGCGTAGGCGCGCGATCGCTGCGGCGTACACGAGAGCTTGACGGCACCCTCTCGTGAACTCGCTGTCGCTTTGGCCGCTGTGTCTCTTGGCGACGAGAACGCACCACGGTTCGCCGTTGAGCGAGAGGTAGTTGTCCACGCGGCCGCTCACGTTGATTCAGGGGCGTCCCATCTCACGCACACGGACGTGTAGGCCATGCTGAACCACGGCGCGATTCGCTCCGTTGCCTCGATTGATCGTCGTGAGCACTGGAGAGATGAACTGGTCGAAGAAAAACATCCTGGCACCTTGAAGAGGGTGCCCGTGGTTCGTTACTTGCGATTACGAAACACCGATTCCCATGCGCGGAGCGGATGAAACTCCATGTTCCTAGACACGCAGTATGTCAGCGGACGCCCAGCGACACGCACGTGGGTGGACCCACGCTGGCGACCACGACCGCGTGACGCATCATGAAGCCGCGACACCGGCAGCCGTTGGGATGCTGTGCTGTACTCCATCGGGAGTCGTGGAGGTGACCCAGTGCCTGCCGTTCTCTCTCTCTCTCTCTCTCTCTCTCGGAAGAAGAACTGTCCATACAAGAGGTAATCATCATGAATGTTTGATTGTCCATACACCACTGGCTGCGCTCTGTCTCGTTCAGTCTTTGCTTTCTACAGCTCTTCCAAAGCCCACGCCGGCGCTTCGTTGGCCTCAGCCTCGCTCAGAATCTGCGCGCCGGCCGCGACCCGCTCGTCTTCTTCGGCGACCGTGAGATCGTCCAGCATCTCGTCCAGCCGCACGCCGTCCTCGGGTTCGTCCTCGTCCTCGTCGTCCTCGTCGTCCATGGCGAGATCGCCCATGCCGTCGGCGGCCTGGTCGGCCTTGTACACGTTAATCTGGCGCCGCATCTCGCCGTCTTCCTCGAGATCGTCCATGAACTGTTCATAGTCACGGGCCTCCTTCTCGAGATCGGCTGCACGCAGCTGGCTCGTCTCAATCCCCTCAATCTGCTTGAGCTTCCACTTGCGCGCCTTGCGCTTGGCCTGCACGCGCCGCGGAAACTGCTTCTTGACGAGCACGACGTCGGGCAGCGTCACGCCGACCTGCACGAGCGGCTCCAAGTCGCTGTCGTTGAACACGGCGGTCGTGAGATCGTACCCGAGCGCCGTGTCGCCCACGTGGAGCAGCACGCCCAGATGACTCACAGTCTGGAACCGCGTGTCGTTCACGCCAAAGTCGCTGTTGCGCACAACGTCCATCTCGGCGAGCCGCGTCTTGCGCGCGACGCGAATGGGGCGGCCGCCCCCAGCGGGCACGGCGAGCGGTGCCGTGTCGAGCACCGTGTACTCGACCATGGCCTTGATGGAGCGAATGGAGCGGAACGGATACTTCCAGAACTTTTCATTGTCGATCTCGGCCGTCTGCGTCGTGAACGGATCAATCACGTGGATCGACGACGTCACGGCCGTGACGACGCAGAGACACGAGATATTGCCGAGCAAGCGCGCGAGCTTGAGCGGCAGCACGACGAGGTCGTCCTTGCAGACCGGCGCGAGCTCGGCAAAGTAGGTAAACTTGTAATTGTGCGTGTTGCTGTGGTTGTCGGCCGAGATGAGTTTCTTGGCCGTCTTGGTCTTCACGGGCACGCACTCGCGCAGGAAATCGAGAAAGCGCAGCGCGTGGTTGCGCTCGGTAAAGAAAAAGTCGACGCCGTCGGGATGGGACTCAATGTTGGACGTTTTCTCGTGGGCGCGGTGCTTGAGAATGAGCTGCTCGAGGAAAAAAAAGGTGCGCTTGTGGTCCACGCGTTGGCGGACTTGCACGACGGCGCGCCAGCTCTGGTTGGCGAACGACGCTTGGCACTCGTCGCACTGCTGGTTGCGCACGACAAAGGTCACGAGAAAGGACTGCTGCAGGATCATGCGCGAAAACACTTCTTTCTGGACCGTGAGCTTGAGCTTGAGCCGGCGCGAGTGCGGCTCGGTCCAGATCCAGTTGGCGTCAATGAGCTTGACGCGGTTGAGGTTGTTGATCTTCTTGAGACACATGGCCAGCAGCTCGCGCGACTCGAGCTCGGCCACGATCCACGGCGGGCGCGACCACTTGAGGCAGCCACGGCACTGGTGGATGAGCACTTCCTTGGGGATGCCCTCGGTAATGTCCACGCGGCTCTTGAGGCAGCTCACGCACATGTTGGCCGGGTTGGCCTTGATCGGCGCCGCGCACATGCAGCACAAACTACTCCACAGTACATCACATCAGCATCGTGTCGTAGCTCTTGGCATGAATAAGAAAGGCGTACATTGTCGGCAGCTGCGCCTCTACCATGGTCGCCATTGTTGCGCTCTTGAAGTCTCCGCGTCGGGTGGCGATAGTCCAGAAGGTCTCACGCTATGGGCGCCCGTGCGTCGTCGCTTCTCAGTCTCTCTCTTCTCTCACAACCACCCGCAAATCACATGGGTCCGCTTTCAGCGTCCACCCAATCATCCATCTTGGCGTGCTATTAGCCTAGTTCCACCTCCAATTTAGTTAGGTTAGTTTAGAGTGTATAAAACCTTGCTTTTGAGGTGTATTCCGTTCGGGTTGACGGAGAGAGACACCAGTTTCAGCGCGAGGTGCTCAATTGAATAAAGAGCAAGAAAGCAATGGACGGAGGAGCGACCCCCGCGCCGAACGCGCCGAGCCGCGAGGCCGTGACCATGATCAAGGATCCGGAGATCAAGTACATCTGCGGCGACTGCGGCATCGTCAACTATTTATCGGCGCGCGATCCGATCCGTTGCCGCGCGTGCGGCTACCGCATCATGTACAAGGCGCGGACCAAGCGACTGATCCAGTTTGAGGCCCGGTAAAGAGAAGAAGACTGGAGTCCGAGATGAAGGAAGAGAGCGAGCATACATACACATGGAGAGGACAATAGAAGATGAGATGAGAGGCGTTTTGCATGCGAAGGGTTTTGCATCGAAGCTAGCGAACGCTTTGGGTGGACGCGCCGTAGAGGCGTGGTCTGCTCGCCACAATGCTCAATACGTTTATGTTGCCAACGTCGTCTCCTTCTGCTATCAATGTTGTTGTCGATTTCTCTCTAGGACTCATGCGCAGGCATCTCCACGAAGGCATCATATACCGACGGGGTCTGCAAGTCTGATGTTCTCCCGTGGTTAAGGAGTCCCAACAAACGTGGCCAAAACGTGGCCGCCCGGCCACACCGCATTCGAATCGCTGCGAGTTACTAGTAGTATTGCCAGTCGCAGCTTCGAGTTGGGCCTTTGTATGGAGTCTGCGATGCGTCCGAAGAGGTTGCATATCCCCGTAATCGACAAAATGTACCGTATCAAAATTACCGTATTCTAATTACCGTAAATGATCGAGGCTCGAAGCGGCAAACTGCGAAAATCATTGACGGCAGAAATGGCCTCAGGTACTCTCCACTGGATACGCGCTGGACAAGCGGCAACGTGTTTCCAGGGTCCTCACTGCGGCCCAGTGTGTTCTACGCTCACTCTCCATTCGATTGCTATCTCTCTGTCCAGATACCGACCCCATGGTCGTGAAATATGAGGCCTTGAAGGAGCTCTACACGACAACCGAGCAGGTACCCGCCTTCCCCGTGTGTGGCCTCACTCGAACAAAAGGCTCATTACTGACTCGGCGCTTGTGTGATATCTGCACAGGACGTCAGCGCACTGACCTCTCAGCTCGACGCGGTCCGCGATCGCGTCAGCAAAGTGCGCGCAGAGAACGAGTACTTGATCACGCAACTGTGTGCGTACACGGCCAGCGACTTTGAGTCGGACCAGTCGGATCTCGAGCCAGACGACGAGCTGCTCGAGAAGAAGCTGCCGCTGCCGCGTCTCGTACGTCGGAGGAGTTGGATGCCACGTTCTGATATTGATAAGCGCGTCGGTGGGTGATATCATGGTCTGCTCAATTGTTTCTCGGTAGGACAAGCCGCCGACGGCTGCCGCGAAAAGCGCCGCACGGCGACGCGCCGAGAAAAGCGCTGCCGCTGCAGCCGCGCGCAAGCGCCGCCTGGACGCGTCCTCCCGGAAGGTGCAGATCTCCTATTCTTCCTCTCTCTATCCGAATTAAGTCTCACTTATTTTTGTCTGCTGCCCTCATACTGTATTAGGCCAAGTCCGGCTAAACGAAATCCAATTATTTTCACCGCCTTTCTTTCTTCGTTCTATGGCATCGTGAGCATGGGCACGGCCCCCGACGAAAGCAGCAGACGCGAGGCCTCGCGGCAGCCATCGTCTGGATCTTGCTCGCGTGTCTGCTGGAGCCAGGCCATCATCTCCATGGCGTCTGACCCGAGTTCCTGACGCAGCAAAAACGGCGGCATGACCAGCAGCACTCGGCTCCACGCATAGAGCACTTGGCGCCGCACGGCCGCCGCGCTATTGGTCCGGTGGTGCCACGCAAATGCCATGAGTGCTTTTGCCATGGGCACGGCCGACGGCGCGTGGCCGGCACACTCGACAAACGTCGCGAGCGCATGCAGGAGATGGGCCAGGAAGACGTCTTCGACCTCGCTCAAGCGCTTCGAGCCTTCGAGCGACTTGACATAGTGGACGTAGCCGACCACGAGCGGCGAAAAAAAGGCCAATGCGTGGTCGCCAAAGGCGTTCTTCTTGGCCACGGCGATCGGGTCGCGGCGGTAGCCGAACCGGCGCGTCTTGAGGTTTTCCATAGTCCGCGTGTCCAAGTCTTCGCGGAGCAAGTGCTTGGCGGCTTCTGGACGGAAGGCGCCGGTCTCGGAGAGCTCGTGGGCGGCCGAGCATAGCGCCTGAAGCACGTCGATGCGCGACTGCAAGAGCTGCTCTTTCTCAAGAGCTTGCTGCTGGAGGTACGGGATCGAGGCCGCTGGGGAGAGTGCGCAGGCGGCCGCCAGGGCGTTCGCACGGAGCGAGGTGAAATTGGGCGTCGAGTATTTATCCTCTAAACGAAGCAGCGCAGTCACGATGGCCTTGGCCTGGTAGTCAAGATCTTTGGGCCTGCGTCGCAGCAAGTGCTCGGCCTCGGCCAGTGCAGTCTCGGTCTTTTCCCGATCGTCGTCGGTATGGAGGCCGGTCAAGAGGTCTTTGAGGTAGACAGGACGTTGCGGCTTGAGATCTTGCTCGTCGTCGTGGAGATCAAAGGCCACGAGACTCGTGTCCGAGTCTGAGTCTGAACCCTGCTCCTCCTCCTCCTCCTCTTCCTCTTCCGCTTCGTCGTCGCTCTCGACAATCTCATCGGGATCCATAAAGGCCACGCCCTTGGGCTTCTTCTTCCGTGCCCGCTTCGCACTGTCAGGCAATCTTACTCCATTGGATTCGTCCTGGATATCTTGCCTCGCACCTCGCGAGGATCCCCCATCATCTGCCGCCACAGCCAGTGAGAAATCAAACCGCACTCGGGCATACACATCCACTGGGTCTTCTTCCGGAATGTCAAAGTTGAGTAGCTGGTCCGGTGACATGATTCGGGACACGCTCTCGCCCACGCGCATGCCCAGCACCCGCACGCGTGCGACCGAGTGGCCCATGTGGTGCTGCACGCCCTTGCACAGCTTCATGGTCCAGTCGCGATCGAGAAACGCCGCGTGGTTCAGTTGGGTCATGGCGTACCGTAAGAAAAACGTCATGGAGAAATTGAGTGCGTAGTCGGCCGTCGTGGGGAAGAGCTCGCTACTCCAGCGGTTCACGACCACATCAAAGACCGCCTCAAGAGGCGGTGGGTCTTCTGCCTCAGTAGTAGCGAGTGTCTCGACGAGCATGCGCAGGAAGAGCGGGTCCCGTACGGACTTTGCCAGCAAAAGCTTGTGGGCCACGACAAACTGGAATTGCTTGTTCGAGGTCAACGCGGTCGGTGTCAGCGAGAGCAGTCGATACTGCGGGGACGAGACAGCGGCCTCTACGTCTTCTGCTCTATCAGGAATGTCCGGTATGCTGGAGAGATGGGAAAGGTACGGCTCCAAGGCCGACGCCGGAAGGGCACCGATTAAACGCGAGTGGGCTTCGGCAACGAGGGGATCATAGTGATCACGCCGCGTGAGCCACGCGCGCACGAGCGAATCGATGTGGCCGATGCGTACGAGCTTCTCGGTAAACAGGCGAAACACCACGGCCGTGGTGCCACTACTGGTACCATACGCGACGAGCCCGTCGAGCAGTTGCGTACTGAGCCGAGCGTGGAAGGACTGTCGTGCAAAGCACGCCGGCGTCTTTCGCTCAAGCCGGTTGAACACGAGATCGGGGACGGAACAAAGCGACGAGACTGTGGGCTGCGCCGCTGCCAGCACACGTCGATGGCCAGCGGCGGATGCGTGGTCTTCTGACTGGAGCAGTTGATCCACGAGGCGGCGCACGCCGTCAGCGTCCAGTGCGCGCTGGAGAAGCCGCACCGACTGCGTGAGTATCTGCGCCGTCTCGTCGGCCGCTGCACCATCGGATGGAGAGGACGATCTCGGCTTGGTGATGGCGATTTGGGTCATCAGCACGCTGAGCGAGTTGAGCGCCGGTACATGCGGTGCGTCGAAGAACACATCGAACGAGTCGCGGCGCTGCGTGGAGCTGAAGCCCGGGAGCAGATGCGCCGCGACGAATGTCAGCACGAACTTGGCCACGTCACGGTATAGCTGGTCGAGGTAGATGCGCTGGGTAAGAAGGAAGAGAGAGGTTGTAAGTGTGAGCCACGGAACTGGAGAGAGGGAGAGAGATGACGGAAGCGAACCTTCCAGGACGAAGGATATTCGCTGGGGTGTGTGAGTGGACGCGCAAGCTGTGCCAGTAAGAGTGATGCTTGACGCACGTCGTACGCTCGCTCGGCCTGCTCGATCTCGCGCTTTGCGGTCTCCACAAACGCGCGCACGCGCGGCACGTCGGCCGCATTGGCTGGAAGCATTTGAAGCGACGACACGAGATGCTTCAATAGCGCAAATCAATACACATGTCACGTACTTGGACGTAAATCACTCAACAAAAAGCAGTAAAGTATACTAGTTTAGAGTGTTTTTTGGTACAGAGATTACTCCGATTCGAGGCACTTGGAATATAGTCCGCAGTTCCATGCCACGTAAAAGCAGTACAGAAGAGGTGGCCTGGGGTCTCCCAACTGACTTTGGGACCCGAACGTTCAAAGAAGAGGTTCCCCGCGATAACCCAAATACTGACGAGCTCCGATATGACCTCCTCGTTCTCGGCCCGTGCGGCGCCGGCGCATCATGCGCCAGTGGTCGTTTCCACTTCCACCGCTTCCTCCGTGATCGTCCCCCCTCCCCGGCGTCCGCCCGTGCGCTTGTCGCACGCGCCGCGCGCCTCTTCGTTCAACAAGGTGACGCGCATCGTGCTCACGAACGCGCAAAAGCTCGAGCTCTGTGAGTACAGCGCCGCGCACCCGGCGCTCGCATGGGACGAGCTCGCCGTGTGGGCCGCCAAGCGATTCCGTCTGCGTAAGCCCGTGTCGACTACGACCGTGTACCGTACGCTGCGCAGCTACGAGTCGCTCCAGCGCCTCACGCCGGACGAGCTCGCGTCCAGACATACGCGAAAGGACTCCATCTTTGGGGAGTTTGAGGCACGGCTCCGCGACTGGATCGTGCAGACGGCTGCGCAGGGACTGCGCCTGAGTGGCAAGACCATCAAAGCCGAGGCCCACCGGCTCCGCGACGAGCTGGACACCGAAGGTCTGCTGGCCAACCGCGCGTTTTCCAACGGCTGGCTCGCGAACTTCCAGTCCCGCCACGACATCTCTCTCCTCAATCTCCGCAAGGGCGGCAACGTCATCGCGCCCGACCGACCGCGCCGCAAGTATCGGAAGCAACCCACTAGCACGGCGAGCCAGTAACGTGGGCCTGTCCAGGAAACATCTCGCCAGCGGTGGCCGTGCATTCAATGACCACGGAAGCGTGGAGCAAGGGGCTTCATATATATTGTTGTATGCAAAGCATGCTTCCTTCATAGTAACTGCTGGTCTTCGCCACTCTTGTAAAGTCTCCCATTTTGAGCTGCGTTGGTTTGAGTTTCTGCCACCTGGCTTTCTTACACGTTGAACGAGCCCTGCGGTTGCGGCGCCTGGTGCGGCTGCTGCGGCATGCCCGGCGCTGGCTGACCGTGGTGCGTGAATGCCGGGTGCTGCGAGATGACAAAGTAGTTGAAGAACGCGTTCACAAAGAGCAGCGCCGCGTCCAAGATCGTGAGCCAGAAGTTGCCCATCGAGAGCGGCCAGATCGCCATGCTAAGTAATTGATAGCGATCCAGCGTCAGTATGGCGGAGGTACGAACGAGTCATATGGAATATCAGGCCACGTACAAGAGGAGGAAGATCGTGCGGGTCTTGTTGCCGTACATAAAGCCAAAGTTGGCGCGGAAAATGTGGTCAATCTTGTCGGTGCGGAGCTCAAACGCCAACAGCAAGAAGCCAAACATGCTGATGAACCAACACACGAAATCCGTCAGTTTCGGATACTTCCAACAGATGATCCCCCCAATCCGTCGGCGAATTGGATATTTCCAACAACAATAATGACTTGGAACGTACACAATGTAGATGCCGGCAACGACCTTCTGGAAGCTATTGACGCGGCCAAAAATCCACGCGAGCACGCCGGCAACGATGGTCGCGACCGCGAGCAGCAAGTTGACTGTACGCATGAGGCGCAGGATCGTCGTGGAGTTGGTGGCCTTGATGGCGTCCCCAATCTCGTCCATGAGGTTGTGCTGTGGCGGCAGCGGCGTCGTGCTCGCGGGCACGCCGAGCGGTGCCTGATGCGCGGGTGACGCCGGCACAGCCGCGCCGGCCTGATGTTGGTACGATGGCGACGGTGGCACGACATTAGCGTGGGATGGATCCAACGGAATGGTCGTCGTCGGCGAACGTGCGTTCATCACGGCGGGGTCCTAAATCGACCAACAACTTCGTGAGAATGGGAATGGAAGGAAAGCGAGAAGAGAGACAAACAATCCACCTGGAACGGGTTGCTGTTCATACTGCGAAGGTCAGAGAGAGACAGCGGAGGTGCAGCAGCGTCGAGAGGGGGAGGGAGAGATCAGGAGGCGCGAGTGGCGGTGGGAATGGAGCTGTTCTTCCGTGGTCTGCGTTTGTGAAGACTTTCTCCAACAACTCGCGTGCAATGGAAGGGGCGGCTCTTGCTCCATGGGAAGTGGTCAGCAAACAAAACGAAGAGAAATCATAACGGATGGCAAGAATAGCTCTTCTCGAGTATGCTACAAATCAGGATATTCATTCATAGGGTTTCAAGAATATCGTATAAACGCTATATGTATTAAGAATGTATCTCTTATGTCAGTTGCATTTGGTTTCAGAGGTAGTTGGAGGAGAGCACTTTACTAAACGTCAGAGTGATGGTGGCTCGCAGGTTTCCTGGTGGGATTGGCGCCTTGGCGTTGGCAACGACCGCGCGTGGAGGTGGGCATTGCTAAATTCAGCAACCGTTAGTGGATATGTGTTGGCGTTGGATTGGCATCCGAAGCGATGGATATCTACTGGTACGAATAGGTTGGCGCTATGCAAGTCCAACGTTCTTATATGGCGATGTACCCATCCCCCTTTGCGCCCCTTCAACAGGTACAGCACAAGCCCAATCTGCAAACTGTATAGCATAATCTAGAAAATCCCAGCGGCACGATTGCTGCTTCGCCACAAGTTCGCCAAAGTTGGACTGGCCTGGGAGGTCGTGTGGGATTCAGTTCCTGGAAAACTCGTTCTGTTGGTTTTTGTAGGTTCGCGTCGCGTGTCGTTGGTGCTGAAGAATGAGCTATATCAACCAACTCTCTCTCTCTCAGAGATCCCACAACGCTACAGCTTACGTGCTCCAACTTTTAACAAACGTACCACCACCCTTCCCCATCACATTCGCACAAGCTCCATAAAGGGAAGACCATGATGGAGGATACACAGTGGACGGCCCTCGACGTCGAACGCTTCCGTGAGCAGCAACGCTGGCGCCTGCGCCAAACGACCATTGGGGCGTACCAAGACCAACAACAAGAGTTCCAATTTCCAACGTCAACGGCATTCAACAATTCCAATAATTGTTCCAACGATCGACCCCGCAAGGTCTCGCTCAAGTTTCGTCGCGAGCATGAGCACTTTGTGAGCAACCACGACCAGCCGTGTTCCCCTCATGCGAGTGCCGTGGCTGTGGCCATACGACCGGCGTTCTCCATTACGTTGCCGTCCTCTTGCTCTGGATCTCGCCGCAAGGTCGAGTCGCCGTTGCCGCACATGAGCCACTCGCTCTTCAACGCGTTTGACTCGACAGCGTCACCCGAGGCATTCTCCCTTGAGGAGCCTAGTAACCAAGACGAGCACCGACAAATGGGCATGAGGAATTCAATGATGATTGACCTGGACGAGGACCAGGACATGGCCAGCGAGGACGAAGACGATCACCACAGGAGTGCAGACCAGCAGCAGCTTGGTAGTCTGTGGCATCGCCGCTTCCTCGTGCTAGGTAGGGACAAGCGGCCGCCCAAGTTGGGCCGTGCTGCGCTATGGGAAGCAGCCAGTGTCCTCGCTGGAAAGGACGCCTGCTGCAACCAGCCCATTGAGGTCGTCCGCGTGCCGCTGCCGTTCGCATACGAGGACAATGACGAGCTGTGAATGAGCCATCCATTTCTGAGCTCTTTACTATCCTCTCTCTACTTCCCTCTAGACTCTAGGACTCTTCTATCGTATGAACATTATAGACGCTGCATCTCTCTCTCTCTCTTGTCGATCCCGACGTCGACTATCTCTTTTGTCGATCCCGATGTCGACTACTCATAGCGTCTTGGTGAAGCTTACAAGCGTAAACGTCGAAAATTTGGTCCGCGTCGCGGCCTCTGTATACCCCTTGGCCCGGTAAAAGCCCTGGGCGGCCTCCATGCTCTCGATCGTGTCCAAGTGGATGGCCTCGTAGCCGCTCTGGGAGGCAAACGCCTCGAGCGTCGCAACCAGCCGACTCGCGAGGCCGCGTCGACGCGCCGCCGTCGCCACGCTGAGTCGGCACAACTCGGCGGTGGTCGCGGCAGACTCGTGCGGCTTGAGACCAATGCACCCAATGATTTCCCGATCGCCACCACTATCGGCACTCGCTTCGAAGACCCAGAAATGGCTTCCCGACGTCTGCGAGAAGAAGGAGGCCTCGACGTCAGCGAGATCGCCCGTGCGCACGCGGTTCTTCACAAACTTGGCCACGGCCTTACAGGCGTAGTCCAAGTGGGTCGACTGGAACAGCTCCTGCACTTGCTTGAGGTCCTCGCGCTGGAAGGTGCGGAGAACCGTTGTCTTGCCGCTCGCGTCAGTGTCCAGGCGTTGGGCGGCGAAACCCCGCGTCGCACAGAACTGCTGGCTCCAGTGAGTCTGTGGTACGCTTTGGGTCGTCGCGAGCAAGAGGCCGTAGTGGGCGTTGCAGACAACCCAGTCGGCGTACTCGTCAAACGGCTCGAGTGCTTGCACCCGAGTTTTCTCGTCGGGGGTGGTCGCGGTGTCAAAGACTGCGTTCATATCCATCACGCGGCACGTCTGCCACTTTGCGAGCCGCAGCAGGCGGTCGCAGTGGTCCAGCGGCGTCTGAAACTCCCGTAGCGACAGCAACTCGCAGCCCTTGATGGCAAAATACTGCTGAAGCGTCTCGCCAAAGGCATCGTCCAATGCGAGTGGATCGTAGAGCACGGCCGTCGCGTTCGAGAAAGCGGACGACAGGTGCTCCAAGAGTGCAGTGCCGGCGGCTGGCTCCAAGTAGGACTGGTGAAGGGAAGGGGCAGCAATCCGCAACAACATTAGGCGTCTCAGAGATGGAAGAGGGAGGATTGGAAAGTCCCACGACGTACCACCACACACTCGGCCAGCACGAGCGTCGGCGCCGTGGGATCAATGCCCGCGCTTTGCAACAGCGATGCCACACGCTGCACGTCGCCAAGATCACCGGCACCCAGCGCGTAGCAAGATTGCTTGTCTGCAACTTCACACTGGAACGCGAGGTCGCCACTCACAGTCGAGATGGGGGTCGTCCCATGCGGGAGGAGTTGATCCAATTTCGCCTCGAAGATCTCGGTCTTGGCGCGGACGATCTCATCGCAATCGATCTCGACGAACCGCACGTTTGCAGTGTGGGATTGCTGCATCAGGCGGAAGAAAAGCGTATCGAATCCAGCGCCGAGCGAGACGATCTGCACGCGCGAAGCAAGGGATCCATGTGCTTCAAGAAACCGAGCCACGCAGTCAGCGATCGCCACGTGGCGCAGGTAGTACCCGCGGTGGATCTATCCAGACAAATGCCTCGTGCTTATCAGATGCGAATAGATAAAACGATCCATGGAGAGAGAGAGAAAGGCGTACGAGCGGGATGCGGCGCGTGGGCTTGGTCACGAAGTGGACAAGAAAGTCGTCACGAAAGTATCCGAGTGTGACAGACGAGCTACAGTTGGATCCAGAGCACCAAGATAATTCAGTTTACACCACCGGATCGTATATAACAGAGGATTGGTAGCACGCGCGCGGTCCTACAGCTTGCACTTGACGGCATCCAGCGCCGTCTCTGTGACGTTATGGTCACTGCTCGTGGCCATCGTGCAGAACCAGTCGACGGCGGAAGTGGCGTCTGCGACGATGCGAGCAATGGTTGACTTTCTCCTGGAGTGGATGGCTTGGCTGCGCGTGGTAAGTACGCACTTCATTTTAGGTAGACGAACTTAACCCTGACCACCATATTGTCGTCCCCTCGTATTGGTTATAAAAAAGATCTTTTCAATCAATCATGGACTCGACACCCGAAATCTTTCAAGGACGGGTTTGCAGTACATCAATGACGGGTTTTCAGTCTAAACCCGCCCAAATGACACAGTTAAATTTTCGGACCGACCTTCCAGCAACACATGTTTAGTCCCGCACAGCACGTTTCGTATTTCCCAGTCAAAACGAAGCTTTTGGATCCAGAGGGCTTCGTCTCGAATCCAGCGTCCAGGTCCAAAACCCTCTCTGGATAGCATTCCATTCTCCTTCCTTCTCCCAAGTGAAAACATCAGAACCATGGTGGCTGTGCCCGAGAACCTCTTCCCGTACTCGACCAAGGAGTCGATCGCCGCCGACGTCGCAGCTCTGCGCGCGTCTTTCAAGGCCCGCGTAACGCGTCCGCTCGCCGCGCGTCGTGCGCAGCTGGTACAGCTGCAGCTTATGATTAATGAAGGATTCGACGAGATCCGCGACGCGCTTCACAAAGATCTCCACCGCCACACGCTCGAGACGCGCATGACCGACGTAGCCATGGTCGCAGCCGAGATCCAGGATCATCTTGACTACTTGGAGGACTGGGCCAAGCCTGAGGGGGTCCCGACGTCGCTGGCGGTGTTCCCTGGCCGCTCGTTCATCCAGCGCGATCCACTCGGGCTCGTGTGCATCATCGGCACGTGGAACTACCCCGTGCAACTCACACTCCAGCCGCTCGTGGGCGCGATCAGTGCCGGTAACACGGTGCTGCTGCGCCTTCCGGGCGATGACTCGTCTGTCCACACCAACAACGTTCTGATCAAGCTCTTTGACAAATACATGGACAAGCAATTCGTGCGACTCGTCCATGGCGGTGTCGACGCGAGCAAGGACATGCTGGAGCACCGCTTTGACCTGATCTTTTGCACGGGCGGCGAGTTCATCGGCAAGATCGTCGCGGCTGCAGCGGCCAAGTACCTGACGCCAACGATTCTCGAGCTCGGCGGCAAGACTCCGGCGATCGTTGACGATAGCTGTGACGTCGAGCTGGCTGCACGCCGCATCGCGTGGTCGTCGTTCATGAACGCTGGCCAGACTTGCGTGCGCCCCGACTACTTGCTCGTGAACAGCAAGGTTGGTGACAAGTTTGTTGCGCAGCTCGAAAAGACACTGAAAGCGTCGTTTGGCGACGACCCCAAGAAGAGTGACTCCTTGGCGCGGCTCATCAACAAGCGTGCGTTCGAGCGCGTGGCGGGGATGCTCAAGAAGGACGCCCACCACGTGACCTACGGCGGCGAGACCGATGAGACCGAGCGCTTCGTTGCGCCAACGCTGATCAACTTCAAGCGCGATTTCGACGAGTTTGCCGCGAGCGCGTGCATGGCGCAAGAGATCTTTGGACCGATCGTGCCGATCGTGTACTATGAGGATCTCGATGAAGCGATTGACTATATCAATGACCACGAGAAGCCGCTTGCGCTGTACACGTACACGAACACTCCCAGCACGCGGGCGCGTTTGCTAGACGAGACCAGCTCGGGCAGCGTCTGCGTCAACGACTCGGGGATCCAATTGTCGAACCCGCACTTACCCTTTGGCGGCGTTGGCGCCTCGGGCATGGGGGCGTACCACGGCAAGTTCAGCTTTGACGCGTTCAGCCACAAGAAGAGCGTGCTCGTGCGCACCAGCTGGCTCGACGTGCCGCAGCGGTACTTTCCCTACTCGGACAAGAGTGATCGGTTCATGACGGTGGCACTCAAGCCGCTGCCGCGCAGTTTTTTCCAAACGCTCAAGATTCTCGGGCTCTCGGTCGCGATCATGGTAGTCGGCATGCTGATTGCGCTGGCGATTGATGCGGAAATGCTGTGAGACCACAGACACCGTTGCGATTGTACCTGTATTTGAACTTTTGCCACTCAGCAGCGTCAACCGTACAAAAACCATTGCATTCGATTATTGGTGTTTCGTTCTCTGGATTGTACTGTAGTATTATTCGCTCTCTGGATTGCGGTGGCGCTTTGGCGATATATACCGACGCGGGGAGCACAAGACGTGGACGAGATTCTGGTTGCTCCGGCTCACATTCCAACCCGTCGAACACAACGGCTGAGTGGATCTGGCATCATGAAACCTGGATGATCCACAATTCGAAATCGAATGCAATTCAGCCAATCACATCCACGCTACACTACTTCAACCCTTTGCAATCCAGTATGTTTCTACACAGGTAATATTATCCACACCAGAACGAAACAAAAAATCGCTATTTGGATCGACCATCACTCTTCCCCAGGCGTTGGTCCTCACCATCAAAGTCACAAGCGGCGCCCCCACGGCGGAAGAGAAGACGGTCTCCCCCTCACTAATCCCATAGCCCCATGCTCCACGACGGCGACAGAGACGAGCCGCTGGCCGAGTGCGACCCAGTGGCGCCGCTATCCAAGTCTACACGCAAGCGCAGCAACTCCAAGAGGCGTGCGTCCGCAGACACGACCGCGCCTCTATCCCGCATGCCCGTGCCCGTGTGGCTGCGCGACGTCGCGTACGTGAACGACCCCGTGATCCCCGTGGCGACGCGGCTCGGCCAGGAGATGCTCCAGTACTGCGACTACACGGCGCGCGTGATGGAGACGCTCCACGTCGCGATCGACGACGCCGTGTGGGGCATGGCCGAGTGCGTCCAGGCCATTTGGCCCGAGGCCAGTGTCACGTGCTTTGGCTCGTACGCGAGCGGTCTCTGGCTGCCGTCGAGCGACGTGGACGTCGTGGTCATGGGCATTCCGCAGTTAGCGATGTCCCATGAAACCACGAACACGAACCGGAACCACAAGCGGTTTGTCTTGGGCGTCTACGAGCTCGAACGGATTGCCGACGCCTTGCGGCAGCAGCCGTGGGTCCAGACCATCGAGGTCGTCGCCAGTGCCAAAGTGCCCGTGGCCAAGCTCGTGTTGGCCCACGCCAACGATCTCCGCGTCGACATTTCGATTGAAGATGCCCACACGCGCAGGGGCATGGAGGCCAGTGCGCTCGTGCGCGAGTACATTACGGCCGTACCCATTTTGTATCCGCTCATCTTGGTCGTCAAGCAGTTTTTGCGTGAGAAGGGACTCAACAGTGCCTTTACCGGCGGTCTCAGCTCGTACTGCGTCGCGCTCATGGCCGTGTACCTCGTCGAGAAGCAGCACGCGACCGCGTACGTCGGCACCGACGTGGGCCAGTTGCTGCTCGACTTTGTCGAGTTTTACGGCACCATGTTTAGCTACGGCACGACGGGCATCTCGCTCAAGCCCGATGCGTTTGGCGAGTACTACTTGGGCGCGTCGTTTCTAGTCGACACGGCCATGCCGCAGCTCGTGATTGACGACCCCGTGTACGAGGACGGCGCCCACAACGCGGCGGCCGGCGCATTTGCGATCGCGCGCGTGGTCGCGGCCTTTGAGAATGCCTTCTACGCCGTGAGTTTCCACCACGCATCGCGGTTCACGCCGTCACCGCTGAGCCAGTTGCTGCATTGGTCGGGCTTTGGGAGAGTAGAGGAGGAGGAAGAAGAGCAGCAGCAGCAGCGTGGCAATGGGCTCAGCGGTGCGGCGAGCCCGTGGCAACCGCCATCGCTGTCCTGAGGACTGAATCGACGGGGATTGTAGACAGTCGGGATTTTGGTAATACTACTACTACGTCAGCGCAGTGAATGTCTTAGTGCTCGCCTTCTCATCAGCGAGTCTCGTTTACAGTGTTTGATTAGTGAGGTCTACGGGTCGTAAACCAAGTGTACTGGTACGTGAAGGGATCAGATCCAAATGGCTCCGCTTTCGGAACAGGTCGTGTCGCGCGGAGACGCCGTGTCCGCTGCCTCATTGACAGACACTTTGGCCGGCACGGTGGCTCGCTCGTCGTCGTCGTGGAGACTCCAGCAGCTGCTCATCCGCGTGCGGCGTCGGCTCGGCGGCTCCATTGACGACGCCGCGCGGTCTCTGTCAAACGGCTCGGGTTTCTTCAGCGTCCACAGGCGACGGATAATCTCGTCGAGCGAGGGGCGACTCGTGGGCTCCTGGGCCAGGCAGTCCTGCGCCAGCTCGCGGATGACGTCTGGACACGCGGGCGAGACCTTCGGCGACAGCTCGCCCATGCACACCAAGTGCATGATGCGTATGGCCTCGAGCCGCGCGCCCGAGCCGGGGTCTACAGCGTCGTGGAATGGCAGCTTGTGCGTGTCCAACTCGGTGAGCACGACGCCAAACGAGTAGACGTCGGCTGTCTCGGTGTACTTGTCGCCCATGAGCACCTCGGGCGCCGTCCAGTAGGCCGTGCCGACGCCGCACGTCATGGTGACCACGCCTTCGTTCACGCGGCTCACGCCGAAGTCACAGAGCTTGGCCACGAGGTCGTGCTTGAGCAGGATGTTGTGCGACTTGAGATCGCGATGCACGACCTGCGGCGAGAGGCCGTGGAGGTACTGGAGCGCGCTCGCCACGTCGATCGCGATCGACGCCTTCTTGCCGACCGCATCACTTGGGGCGTGGTCATGTTCGTGTCTCCACGTGAGCTCCTCGTGGGACTGCGACCGGAGCAGATCGTGGAGGTCGCCATTGTCGAGAAACTCCATCATCATGCACAGATTGCGTGGCGAGTTCCACGCGACGCCCAGTAGCGACATGATGTTGCCGTGGTGGAACTGCGCCATGAGCCGGATCTCGGCGACGAAGGTATCGAGATCGCGCAGGCTCGTGCGGCGCTCCGGGATGAGCCGCTTGACGGCGACGAGCTGGTCGCGCATGCGGCCGACCCAGACTTCGCCGAACGCGCCCTTGGAGAGCTGGCGCGAGACGCTCACGTCGATGTACGGCACGCGCTTGGCCATGACCCGCGCGTCCTGCAGCAGCTCGCTCAGGAGATCCTCGTGCGAGGACGACGAGGACGACGACGTGTCGGTGGTGGCGATGTCGCTCGTGGCCGTGCTCACGTACGTCGACGTGTCGCTCGTACACGCTGGGCTGTCGTAGGCCGTCTCCAAGGGGTAGACTTGCTGGTCACCGGCAGTCTCCCGGCCGGCGTCGACGGCGCCGCAGCCCACGATCGTCACGTGGCTGTGGCCGAGTCCACGGTCGTCCCACTGATACTCCAGCGGCAGCTGCAGGCCGAACGACGCATTGTCGTCGCGGCGTCTTGCGTCCACGGCCTTGGAGTCGTCTGGTGGGAAAGACCGGGTCTTGTCAAAGTCTGTAATAAAGCTACCGCCCAGCACGGCCATGGCGTGCGGGTCGCTGCCCATGCCCCGCCGCCGCTGCTTGTTGCCGCCGCACAGGCTTTCCTCGGTGAAAAAGTACGACGCGAACGCACCGTCGTCGTCCGGCTTGTGGAGGCTATGGCGCATGCTCACGACGTCGCTGCTGTCTCGTCTATCTATCCGCTGGACTGCCAAGATGCGTTTCCGCCGTTCGCGCCGGCGCTTGACGATCCACCACACGCCCACGATCAGTACGACCAGCGCCAAGGTCGAGCTCAAGATGATCTCCACCGGCGGCGCCGCCTTGGTGCCTGCCGACCGCGTCGCGAGCAGCTCCGTCTCGGCGCGGATCCACTGCGTGACGAACCGACTCGGAGGCGGCAGACACCACGAGGCCTGGTCGCTTGGCGAGAGCTGGTCGTACGCGACGCACGGCACAGTCATGGACGGCGCGACGCACCTGCCGTACGAGTTCGGGTCGTCGGCCAAGTGGATGGCGTAGACCACATAATTCGTCGCGCCTTCGCTCCACTCGTGCTTGGCCATGAACGACTCGGGCAGCGTCCAGTCGTCCCCGCCGTTACTCCACATGGACGCATGGATGGGCGACTTGCCGCTCGCGGCGGCGCAGCGACTGGCGTTGCCGATCTGGGCGCCGTTGCACTGGAGCGACTGGTAGTAGAGGTCGCCCCGCGGCGTTGCGCATGGCTGTGCCGTGCAGCCCACGTGTTCGTACAGCGTTTTGCTCACAGCGAGCTCGCTCATGTGCACGCCGCTCTTGCACGGCGTCCACACTTGCGTGTACGTCACGTCGCCGGCCTTGATAATGCCCAAATCCCACAGCAACGCGCGCTGCAACAGCGGCGACAAGGCGTCCAGCGTCGGCGTGTGCAGCTGGAGCTCGTCGCTTTTCGGCGAGGAAGACGCCACGGCCGTTTGGAGCCGTGTGGTGACTGCAGCGGCGTGCGCTGGGTCGAGCTGCCCGCTGGTGACGCCGTCGACGTGGCGCGCCGTGCCGTCGAGAAAGAGGCGGAAAAACTGCTGCGCAAAGTCGGAATGCGACCCGTCGAAGCGAAAGTTGTCGCTCAGGAGCACGCGGTCTTGCCACCAGTTGCTGTCGCGGCCGAGGATCTGAAGAGAGGACGAGGACGAGGACGAGGAGGAAGAGGAAGAGAGAGCGGATACAGGGGAGAGCAGCGAGAGCAGCGAGAGGATGCCTATCGCCTTCACGGAGGAGGAGGAAGAAAGAGACGCTGGGCGCGGGCGGCGGAGGCGCCGCTGGACCATGCTGTAGCTGTTGGCCCTGTAGATAGTGCGGTCCTTTCGAGTGGAAGGAGTATTGCGGAACCAAAAAAAATGTTCTGCAATTTGTGAGTCCATCCAAGACAAGAACGGATCTGCTGTTTCGTTTAGAGCCACAAGGGTGTGGGACTCTGGCGTGAAGGCACGTGACGTCGCCCTCGCTGCTGGGAACTGGATTGATTCCCAACCCACTCGTTGAAGTGCCCGTGGGCCACGCGGGAAAAAAGTTCTCTATCGGCCTGTCGATGGGAATGTTCTGCCTGTTGATCTGTTGGTTTTGTTGGACACAGCCGTTTCAGTGCTGAGATTCATCAGGTCACATGCGACCTGCTGAATCGCCAGTGGCTGTTCGGCTGAATTCCAGTTCAGGGCCACGGATCGTGCGAGCACCGGGATTTGAGAGACAGCAGAAGAGACGCCTCTGACTTGCAGATTGGTGACTACTGAAAATTCTAACCAACTCTTCGGGGAAGAGTTGGTTAGAATTTTCAGTATCGGAAGAGTCTTCCGATCAATCGAAAGGCATACTTCTTCATCAAGAAGGAGGTCTCGCCGCTCTATAACGGTACGGTAGGTTGCACACTCTTACGATGCGACGGTCATTCGCATCGCTCATCATGGGCCAACGCTACGGTACTGTATCCCCAACTCGTCATGCTTCTGCCTGCATCGACTCTACATTGACATGTGGGACTGGAGCTGCGTTCATCATGGGCCAACGGTGTTCGCCCAGCCCGTCAAGCACCTGCCCACACCGACTCTGCATGGACACGTGTGAGTGGAGATCTGGTGCTGATATGCGATGTTACACCAGCAGCCACTCATGATGCGTCATCTCACCAAACTCATTCCTGGTATTACCGGTATCGCTCGGTACGCATTTGGTCCTCAAAACAAGCTAAACCGGTTTGCTACCGGTTTATCTCTGTCGGGACGAACCACTCACCACGTGGACCTCGAAGGGGGGAAGGAAAACTCACCGAAGGGAAACGAGGTGCGTGTGTTCATGGGCTCTCATGTGTGGGGACCACTCGCGTCGCCAAGACTATGAATGGAGGACCGCGAATTCGTTAGCTGCATTCAGCGGATCGTGCGCTCTCCACTGCAGTGTTGCTCGCTGCGCTATGCCTCCTGCATGGCTCAAAGTGCTGTGGTACATGGACTGATCTTTCTCTGATGGTCTCTTTAGGTTGTTCTTTTGCGTTCGCTCTAACGCGTAGCGCACTGCAAGCAACGTCGATCGACCATGGCGAAGGAGGACGCGCCGCCGTCGTGGACAGGCAAGTCTATCCGCAAGCTGTCGCTCCATAGGCGCCGCACGAATCCGTTCAACTTGGGCTACGGGCTCGAGCACATTCCGTTTCTCGTGCTCTACGCGTTCTCGATCTACCACTGTGCGCTCACGATCGGAGAGCCCTATGCGCAGGCCATCAAGGAGCTCCAAGAGTCGGGCGTGCTGCTGCCGGGTAGCGAGCCCACCAGTGGCATCGCGGACGAGGCGCTGTCGGGCCTTGCGGCCTCGGCGCTGTCCCAGGGTGTCGTCCGCGAAGACCTGAGCACACGCGTCAACTTCACGCAGCTGATGGAGGCAAACGAAGACGGGCCGCCGCTTCCCAACCCATTTTTGCCGGCGATCGTGCCGTTGCTGTACATGCTGGGCACGACCATCTCTCACGTGCTCATGCTGCTGCTCCAAGTCTGGTCCGTCCGTGTGCTGTCGCTGATCAAATACGCGCCGGTGAAGCGCATCGACGACGCGTCCCACGTGCTTGTGTACCCGCGCAGCTTCAAGGGCAAGAGCAGCATCGTGGCGCTCGAGAAGGACAGTGACGGCAATTCGTTCTTCATGTTCCAAAAGCACAAGTACACGGCCCACGTTGACACGGAGCAGGGCAAGGGCATTGTGTTCCAAAAGCTGCGTGCGCCGACCAACAACACGATCGAGAGTTACGTGACGGCGACTGGCCTGACCTCGGAGGCTGCTGTGGAGAAGCAGACCGAGCGCTTTGGCAAGAACGAGTTCAGCATCCCGCAGCCCAGCTTTCTCGCCATGTACAAACAGCAGCTGCTTGAGCCACTCACCGTGTTTCAGATCTTTAGTATCTGTCTGTACATGCTGGACGAGTACTGGCAGTACTCGCTCTTCACGCTCGTGATGATTCTCATGTTTGAGGGCATTACGGTCTTTGGCCGCCTGAAGAACTTGCAGACGCTGCGCGGCATGGGCAACTCGCCGCGCGATCTGTACGTGTACCGTGCGAAGCAGTGGACGCAAGTGAGTTCGGAGCTGCTCGTGCCCGGTGATATCATTTCGATCAAGCGCGTCACCGAAGGCGAGAACCCGGACAATGCCGTGCCGTGTGATGCGCTTCTTCTGGAAGGCTCAGCCGTGATGAACGAGGCGACATTGACCGGCGAGAGCGTGCCACAGATGAAAGAAGCGATCGGTTCCAAGATGAGCGCGCAGGATCTGGCCGAGAATTTGGACATGAAGTCGGCCCACAAGGTCCACTTGCTGTTTGGTGGGACGACCATGATGCAGAGCGAAAACACGGGTACTTCCTCCACTCAAGATGAAATGCACCCGATCTTGACCCGTTCCAAGTCGCAGGCGCAATCGGACGCCAAGAAGATCCCCCGCGCGCCCGACGGTGGGTGCACGGCGTACGTGCTGCGCACGGGTTTTTCGTCGTCGCAGGGCAAGCTCGTGCGAATGATTGAGTTTTCCAGCGGCAAAGTCACGGGCAGCTCGTGGGACGCGTACGGTCTCGTGTTTTTGCTCATGCTGTTTGCGTTCGCGTCGTCAGGCTACGTGCTTCGCCACGGTATTGCGCAAAAGGGAAAGATCACATTTGAGCTGCTGCTTCGATGCGTGCTCATTATCACGAGTGTGATTCCGGCCGAACTTCCGATGCAGACGGCCATGGCCGTGAACTCTGCGTTGCTGGCGCTGGTTAAGTTGTCGATCTTCTGCACAGAACCCTTCCGTATCGCAATCGCAGGCAAGGTCGACATATGCCTGTTCGACAAGACCGGTACGCTGACAACCGACCAGCTGACAGCCGTGGGGGTGGTCTGCGACGATCTCACGGCCAAGGGCAGTGGAACGAAATTGCCTGATGACAAGGTCCTCAGCCATGTGCCGATGATCGCGTCGAACATCAACGCGAGCCTCGTGCTCGCTGGCTGCCATTCGCTTGTGCAGATCGATGGCAAGATGGTCGGGGACCCTGTTGAAGAGGCTTCGATCCGCGCCATTGATTTCTCGTTTGATGCTGGGACTAAGCGTTGCCAAGTGAACCAGAACTTGGAGCGTGCCGGCGAGCGCCGTTGGGGTTCCAGCATTCAGCAAAAGGATGTGTATGTCCAGATCGTTCATCGCAATCACTTTGCCTCGAAGCTCCAGCGCATGAGTGTCATTGCCAAGGTCAACCTCGGAGAGCGAGGTCAGCGGTACCGCTCGCTCGTCAAGGGAAGCCCCGAAGCCGTAGCTTTGTTACTTCGCAACAAGGCCATGCCCGAGTGGTACTGGCCTACATACCAGAGCCTTGCGCGTCGTGGCATGCGTGTGCTTGCACTGGCGTACAAGGATCTTGAGGGCAAGCCGTCGGACGTTGAGATTGCACAGAAGCCGCGTAGTTACGCCGAGTCGGATTTGGAGTTTGCAGGCTTCGCCGTGTTCCAGTGCTTGGTCCGCAAGGACAGTGGCGATATCATCAAGACGCTGCGCGACAGCTCGCACCGCGTGTCGATGATCACGGGCGACGCGACGCTGACGGCCGTGCACGTGTCCAAGGAAGTCAACATAATCGATCGTCCAGCACTTGTTCTCAGCGAGAGAGTCGATGGCGAGCCGTCTAAGGGGCTCGTGTGGAAGCGTGCCGACGATGACAGCGTCGTAGTCGAGTACGTCAGCAAGGACATTGCGGTCCTGATCAAGAAGTATGATCTGTGTGTAAACGGCAAGACGCTCGCGGCGGCCGGTGATGTCGACGATGTGATCTGGTCACAGCTGCATCACGTGCGTGTGTTTGCGCGAATGACGCCCGAGCTCAAGGAGAAGGTGCTGACGTGTCTCAAGACCCACGGTCACCACACGCTCATGTGTGGCGACGGCGGCAACGACGTGGGTGCGCTCAAGCAGGCCCACATTGGTGTCGCATTGCTTGGTGGCTTTGGCTCGGCGAACGCTGACAAGAGTATTACGGGTGCGGCCAAGTACAAGAAGGGCGGTGCGGCGACTGGTGGTGCAGCTGCGGGACCCGTCTCGAGCCGGGAAGATTTGATGAAGCTTCATGCGTCCGTGCTCAAGAAGCGTCTCACCCAGAAGGGAATTGACTGTTCGGCCTGTAGGGAAAAGAAGGACTATGTCGAGCTGATTTTGCAGAGCGAGAAGAAGCCTGAAGAAGAAGACGCCAAGAAAAAGAAGCAAGTCGTGAAGAAAGTGCAAACAAAGGAAGAGAAAGCTGCCGAGCTGCGCAAGAAGACTGAAGAGATTGAGGCCGATATCCGCGAGCGTGAGGCGCGTGGTGAGTCGTTTGCGCGCGTCAAGGCGATCGCAGCGTTTGCCAAGCGCGAGGCCGAGAAGAACCGCAAGCTGCAGGGTGAGCGCACGGGGGCCAAGGGCTTCGCCAACTTTGCCAACAACGCCGCCATGGCGCAGTACATGGACGACTTTGAAGACGGTGAAGTGCCCATGGTCAAACTCGGTGATGCTTCCATCGCGTCGCCCTTCACGTCGCGTGCGCCGTCGATCAAGGGCTGCGTCGATATCATTCGCCAGGGTCGATGTGCGCTCGTCACGACAATGCAAATGTACCAGATCTTGGCGGTCAACTGCCTCATCAGTTCGTACTCACTCTCGGTGCTCTACCTCGACAAGGTCAAGTACGCCAACTCGCAGATGATGGCGCTTGGTATGATTTCGACTGTGGCAAGCATCACGCTGAGCCGGGCGACGCCGCTGGACACGCTTTCGCCTGTGCGGCCGCTCCACTCGATTTTCCACCCGGCTTTGTTCTCAAGTCTCGTGGGCCAGTTTGCGCTCCACTTGGGGTGCATGGTCTACCTCACTGAGCTCGCCAAAGAGTACACGCCCGTTGGGAGTGATGCCCCAGCGCCGACGCCCGGCACCTTCCAGCCGAGCGTCATGAGCACTGTCATCTTCTTGATCAATGGCGTCCAGACCGTGAGCGTGTGTGCCGTCAATTACAAGGGCCGACCGTTTATGAAGAGCATGACCGATAACCCGGGGCTGCTCTACTCGCTTGGCATCAGCTTGGTCGGCGTCTTTCTCGTGTGTACCGAGGCCATGCCGCTGTTCAACCAGGTGCTGCAGATCGTGCCCATGCCCGACCCGCGGTTCGCGCGCATCCTCACGGGACTGCTCACGCTCGACGTATTGGGCGCGTTTGTCTGGGACCAGCTCTGCCTCGTCGTGTTCGCGCCCAAGATTTTTCTGGCGTCGATCAAGAGCTTCACGTTCAAGGACCTTCGACAGCTGGTCAAGATGACGATTATCTCGCTCATCATCATCTCCATCATTGCCAACATTGACTATGATGAGATTGAACGCCAGCAGAAGCTCGCAGCGGAGGCCGATCGGCTTGCGGCTGAGGCCGCCAAGGCGGGCGGTCTCTAGATGACCAAAGGGAGGTAGAGAAGGCGATCCGACCGCGAGTTGTTTGGGGGAATCCTGAGGCTGCGTGGAATCCGGAGATGCTGCTGGATTCAGAGACCGCGATCGCTGGATAGACCTTTCGGAAAATCCGGAAATGACTGTCGCGATAGACGGACGTTGAAGAACAGAGTCGCTAGAGAACCATGCATAAAGAGATGAGGCTGTTCCCTCCAGTAGATAGACCACAAATGTTCATTCCCACCTTCACACTCTTCCTGTTCCATGGCCGGAACTGTCCTGAAAAGATTTGGTCTAAACAATCATGTGTATCGCGTCCTGGTCTCTGGATGTCCGTGCGGTCTATCCAGCGATTGTGCAATCTCTGGAATCCAACAGCTCGCTGTCCGAGAACATCACGAGCGCCGTTTGATGCTGTCGCTGAATGTGCCGCCGAAATCTTTTCCTGTCCATGGCTGCCTCATTGCTGAGGTTATTGGACTACAGTAGCAACGCGCGGGTGAGGGCTCCAGTGAGTCGTTTACCGGAGAACTCGCATGGAGCAGGGTGGACCTCATCTTTGTCTTCGCTTAATTGTACATAAAGCGTGGTTGCTCCTCACATTGAGGACCTACGCGTTCTTGGCCGACGTGAGCTGCAGAGCGAGCCGGCTCCGCAGCGAACTCGTGTCTTCTTCGTCGGCAAACGTAGTGGGGGCCGAAGTCTACAAACAAGAAACGGTGTGAGCAAGATCCACTCGTGTTCAATGCAGCGAGTAGCGAGCAGCAACGAACCTTGGCTGTCAGATTCAGTTTGGCAGGACTCTTTTCCATGGCCATGTCCACCGCAGTCTTGGGACGCTTCATCGCGCGCTCCACCTAAAGCAGGAAACAATATATATATATATATATATTATATGAGAGATACCGTTGGCATAATATCCCCATGCTGTGCTGGAGTGAAATAAATACTCGTACCACCGTGATGGTCTCGGTCGTCTGGCTCAGCGCGCGGTCGAGTTTCGATGCAGCGGCAGCGATCGTATGGGCGGTCTACACCAAATCCAGTCACTCACCAGCGGGTTATACAAGCTCACATCATACTACAATAACATTCCCGTGACGAACCGTCTCATAAGTCTCCTTGATCACCTCGATGTGCTCGTCTTCCAAATGCAGCGGCGGGTCGTTCTCCCCAGCGTCGGGGACGCTACCATCCACAGTACAAATCCAGTTCAGCCCTTCACCCAGTCAGCCAAAATAAAAAAGGAGAGATGAATACGCACACGAGCATGACGTCGGAGGACCGCTTGAGCGCGTGGTAGAGCTGTTCGCGGGTCTTGTCAGCCGCGAGTCGCGGCACTTTCTCCCGCAATTCTTGGACTGCCCTTTCCTTCTCCTTGAGCGCTTCCTCCATCGCGTGAACGCGCGCCACGAGCGCTTCGTCGACGGGCTCCATATTTTCTACGCATATCTGTCCTGTAAGATAGGAGAAGATAACCCCCCAACTCGTTCTTCTTCCGCACCTTTCGAGACGGGATCGTACTGGCGCAGCACGGCCGTAAACACGCTCGCACAGAGGTCGTTCACGTGGGCCTTGAACACTTCTTTCTGCGCGTCCGATGTCGCACCGCATGCGTCTAACGCAGCGCTCACGGCCTTCTCGGCGCACTGCGTCTGCGCGCGCTTGAGCTCTGCGTACGAGTACCGGTCCATTCTCGATACTCGCGCCATTTTCCGCAGCTTCGAGGTGTTGCCTCAAATTCAAATCCCAACATCCCTCGTTTGATTTGCTACAACAAGGGATTTTTATCGGGATGATGCTGAACCTGAAAAATGCCATTTTTAAGATTCACCCCAACAAGGGACTTTTCTAGCTTGGAAACTTGAGTTGGATCCAATCTAAAAATCAGGATTTTTCTAGGAATCCTCCAACCTAGAAAAATCCATGCTCTTCTTTCCAGGTTGTCGTCAGGACTTGTGAGAGGGGAAGTCGTCAACCCGGCGACACTCCACATCTTGGGAGAGAGCAGCAAGGAAGGGAAAGAGAGACCCCATGTCGCGCCGCGCGGACGCCAAGCACGTGGCCGTCACGGCGACCGAGACCACGCCGACGGGCGCAGCGGGTGCGCTCGGATCTCACGCACCGATCGGTGGTAGTGCGGGCCGCGGAGCCGCACTGGGGGCGTCGCAATCGACGTCCATTGCTCAGCACCACTTGCCGCCGACCGTGTCGGCGTTGCTGCTGCTTCTCCAGGGCAAATTGCTGCGCCGCGACCGCACATTTCTCACGTGGAAATGGCGCGACTTTTACTTGGAGCAGCACCGCCTCCAGTACTTCAGCGAAAAGGGCGTCCGCAAGGGCGAGATCGTGATCACCAAGAACACGCCCATTATGATTCGCCTCTTGAGCGAGCCCAAACCGTACGGGTTCTTGGTCTTTATCCAGGACGAGAAGCTCACGCTCGCGGCCGCGACCGCGCAGGATCGACAGAAGTGGATCGACGTGTTCACGGAAGTTTTCCACGCCAACGTCGAAGACTTTCAGCACCGCAAGGCGGGCGCGGCCGCGGCCGGCAGTAGCGGCGCCGTCGTGGGCGCCAGCGCGAGCGGCGAAAAGCCCGAGAAGAAGCGCACGCGACCGACGTTCCTGCCGATCCCCGACATCAGCGAAGACGAAGGCGGTCCGGGCATGCATTTCCAGCATCACCATTTGCTCGGCGGCGGCGCCAAGACACCGACCCTCGTCCCAGCCGCCGCTGTCGCCGCGGGCACGACCACTGCGGCACCAGGCCTGCGGTCGAGCTTGACCGGCCGCTCCAGTGAAGGCCTTCTCACTGACATGCCTGCAGCAGCCGCAGCGGCGACCTCGACGGTCTCCCACGCGACGTCCAACGCCGCTGGCGTGGCCGCCACGACTGTAGCGAGCCAGGGAGCAATCCCACACCAAGAACGACGCGCGCTGTTTCGTCGCAACAGCGAAAACGCACCCAGCGGGGAGAGCGCCGTGCCGCGCAGCAAGTTTATCGCGCTCAAGGAACACTACTCGAGCGTGACCTTCCCACGCAATCTGGGCAATGGCGACGTCCTAGTTGGTGTCGGTCCGCTCGTGCGGCGCATGGGCTGGACCGACGAACGCATCTTGGCGGTGGGGCTCTACGTCGACGCGGATGCGGCTGCCAAGGAAATGCCACGCTTTTACGGCCGCAACCTCAAGAGCCTGCGTGGCGATCAGTCATTCTACGACTACCTCATGTACACTTCGCGGTTCCGTCGCAGCTTTGTCGTGACATCACGGAAACGCGTGAGCAAGTCGGTGTTGGTCGCGTTACTTCATGATGAGATCGCGCCGCGCGTGAGCGGTTCGACCGAGGCGCTCCACACGTTTTTGAACTTCATTGAGAAGTCACTGCGCAAGGCCGAGTCCATGATGATCCGTATCCACCCAGAAAGCGGCCGGCTCGAGTTTCGCCTACGAGGGCAAACGTACCCGCCGATCGCATCGTCAATGCTATGCCAGTGCATCCAGTCGGTGTTTTTCGACGTGAATTCGATCCAGCAAGACGCCAAGCGGCGGCTTGTGGATCGGTTCCCGTTGCTGTGGGGCATTGAAGAGTCGGAGGAAGCATTGGTCGGACAGGGCACGAGTGATCGAGATTTGCGCACCCATGAACTGGAACCAAAACATAATGGCGTCGTCTCGGAGAGCGAGGATGAGGACGACGAGGAAGAGGATGACGACGATGGAGGAGGAAGCACACGCAGACGCGGCTCGACGTCGGCGGATGATCAATCGCAGCGGTCGAGAGTCTTGTCGATCAAGGAGAAGCTCGATGAAATTGACGAGAGAGAACACGAGCTGCTGCGTCGCGAGAGCCGCAGTCTTGGTGTCCACTTCGGACCGATCATGGACCGCGACTCGAATGCAGTCTTTCGAGGCGATCTGCTGGTCGACGGCAGCGCATTGCTCGGTACATGGTCGCAGAAGATCACGTACTCGGACGGCGACAATGCCAACGATGGCGATGAGTCCGACGAGAACCTGACGGAACGGTCGTGTGTGGTCTCGGTCGGTCTCTATGCCGAGCCAGGTGGAGCAAGTGAGACCTTGCTCAAGTACAAGGGTCTCTCGGTGGGGAGCATCCTCCAGGATATGGATTTCTTTGGACGTTTTGCCGACGGCGCTTTCACCAAGCATCTCGTGTTCAAGGTTGACACGCCGATTTATGTGACCAAGCTCGTTGATTATTTCACAGCTCGTGTGCGCCGCCGCGGATCGGGTACGGGCACGCCGGTCGGTGGTGACAGTGGACGCTCGAACGATGCGAAAGTGCGCGCGCTGTTCGAACGCCTTGAGGACGCGCAGGCCGGTTTGCTTCGCGTCGAAGACGAAGTGCAGATCACGATCTTCGCAGACAGCAGGATGACGTTGACGGTCAATCGACCACTGCAAGACGGTGGTGTGGCTGAGTTCCCACCGGTAGAAGGCATCAAGATCGCGTCGGCGCCGTTCTCGACCATTTTCCAAGGCATCTTTTACGGGTACCATACCCTAGAACCAGCGTCTCGATCGCAACTCATGGAGCGGCTGCCGAGCCTGCTCGACCTCGCCAAGGACGACCTTGCGCACACGTACCACGACGAGATTCAGGTTCTCAAGGAAAACTACAAACGCCAGCTACCCGAGTTCCGACTCAAGGCCGGCTACTTGCTCATCTCGTTTGAGAAGAAAAAGATGACCAAGAATGCTGATGGTGTCAAGGAGCCCATGATCACGGCGTCCAAGTGGTCCAAGCGCTGGTGCCGCCTGGATGGTACGACCTTTTCGTATTTCTCCCACAAGCGATCGAAGAAACCGCGCGACATTGTGGATCTGACCCATTGCACAGTCTCGGAAATCACGTCGGCCTCGACCGTGGAGCTCGCGCCGTTTGCCATGGAGAAAGGCGCAAGTCCAAGCATCCGTATCGGAATTGCCAA